>CM064499.1:13239838-13284838 GCA_032716605.1 Paralithodes platypus | reverse complement strand
TTTTGCACATTCGAACAGTGTGTTGCACCAAATCACCGCCCAGAATGAGGGGCGCGCCGCTCATCGGTGCCACTAGATGAGTGGCGAACCCTATAATACAAGCGACAATAGGACAAGAGGAGTTATCTTTAATGAAGCAGCACTAAGTTTTATATTTATTTTCGATATGGAATTAGCAAGATCTTAAAGTTCTAATCTAACTTAACCAACTTAACCAACCCTAACCTAGCATTGTTGTTTGAGATTGTTCTGGTCGACACTGAATATAATTATCAACTCGTCACACTGACCAGATTGCGCCTACACAACTACCACTACACCACCACTAACACAACTACTACTATACCACCACCACAACTACACCACCACTAACACAACTACACCACCACTAACACAACTACCACTACACCACCACCACCACAACTACACCACCACTAACACAATTACCACTACACCACCACTAACACAACTACCACTACACCACCACCACCACTAACACAACTACCACTACACCACCACTAACACAACTACCACTACACCACCACCACCACTAACACAACTACCACTACACCACCACCACTAACACAACTACCACTACACCACCACAACTACCACTACACCACCACTAACACAACTACCACTACACCACCACCACCACCACTAACACAACTACCACTACACCACCACCACTAACACAACTACCACTACACCACCACTAACACAACTACCACTACACCACCACTAACACAACTACCACTATACCACCACCACAACTACACCACCAGTAACAGAACTACCACTACACCACCACCACTAACACAACTACCACTATACCACCACCACCATAACTACACCACCACTACACCACCACAACTACCACTACACCACCACCACCACAACTACACCACCACTAACACAACTACCACTACACCACCACCACCACCACAACTACACCACCACTAACACAACTACCACTACACCACCACCACAACTACACCACCACTAACACAACTACCACTACACCACCACCACAACTACACCACCACTAACACAACTACCACTACACCACCACTAACACAACTACCACTACACCACCACCACCACCACTAACACAACTACCACTATACCACCACCACCACTATACCACCACCACAACTACACCACCACTAACACAACTACCACTACACCACCACCACCACTAACACAACTACCACTATACCACCACCACCACTATACCACCACCACAACTACACCACCACTAACACAACTACCACTACACCACCACCACAACTACACCACCACTAACACAACTACCACTACACCACCACCACCACCACCACTAACACAACTACCACTACACCACCACCACCACCACAACTACACCACCACTAACACAACTACCACTACACTACCACTATACCACCACCACCAACACAACAACTACAGTAGTGATGGGCTGGTCTATCAGAGTGAGAGCTGAGCAATCTCTGCCATACCCATAGCTTACTCTGACTGTTCCTTTTACTTATATATCTTCTAGATCTCAAGTGACGGCGTCTTTTCCGTGGATCGATCTCCCTACTGCCAACCTAAAAGTTGGCAGATTGGGAGCCAAAGCGTCACATTTTTCCCTTGCCCCTCAACTTTCCCTTCATAATTGCTGAGGGGCACAGGGCCTTGGGTGGGGCTTTGGTTTCCCGGGCGTTTCCGCGCCCTCCTCAGCTCCCTGCCTTAGAGTGGCTTCGGTCACCCGGGCTTTGTTAGTGGTATGCAGGGAGGGTTTTGTGGGGGCGCTCTATGGCCTTGGCCTTGCTCGGGACCTTGGGGCTGTTCGGCCAGGCAGCCTGGGGAACAACAACAACAACAACAACAACAACACAACAACTACACCACCACTAACACAACTACCACTACACCACCACCACCACCACAACTACACCACCACTAACACAACTACCACTACACCACCACCACTACCACTAACACAACTACCACTACACCACCACCACAACTACACCACCACTAACACAACTACCACTACACCACCACAACTACACCACCACTAACACAACTACCACTATACCACCACCACAATTACACGACCACCACCACAACTACACCACCACCACCACCACAACGACACCACCACTAACACAACTACCACTACACCACCACAACTACACCACCACTAACACAACTACCACTATACCACCACCACCACAACTACTAACACAACTACCACTACACCACCACCACCACTAACACAACTACCACTACACCACCACGACCACTACACCACCACCACTACACCACTAACACAACTACCACAACTACCACCACCACTAACACAACTACCACTACACCACCACCACCACCACTAACACAACTACCACTACACCACCACCACCACTAACACAACTACCACTACACCACCACTACTACCACCACCACTAACACAACTACCACTTCACCACCACCACTAACACAACTACCACTACACCACCACCACAACTACCACTACACCACCACCACAACTACCACTACACCACCCCCACCACTAACACAACTACCACTACACCACCACCACCACTAACACAACTACCACTACACCACCACAACCACTAACACAACTACCACTACACCACCACCACCACTAACACAACTACCACTACAACTACCACCACCACTAACACAACTACCACTACACCACCACCACCACAACTACCACTAACACAACTACCAATACACCACCACCACCACCACTAACACAACTACCACTACACCACCACCACCACTAACACAACTACCACTACACCACCACCACTAACATAACTACCACTACACCACCACTACTAACAACTACCACTACACCACCACCACTAACAACTACCACTACACCACCACCACCACCACTAACAACTATCACTACACCACCACCACCACTACCACTACACCAACACCACAACTACCACTACACCACCACCACCACCACTAACACAACTACCACTACACCACCACCACCACTAACACAACTACCACTACACCACCACCACCACTAACACAACTACTACTACACCACCACTAACACAACTACCACTATCACAACCACCACCACTAACACAACTACCACTACACCACCACCACCACTAACACAACTACCACTACACCACCACAACTAACACAACTACCACTACACCACCACTAACACAACTACCACTACACCACCACAACTACCACTACTAACACAACACCACCACTAACACAACTACCACTACACCACCACTAACACAACTACCACTACACCACCACCACCACCACCACATTTTGCTGGTTCAAATGACATCATGCGCACCAGATCCGAAGAGTTGATGGAGAAATATCGCAAGATGATCCAGCACTACAAAAACAAGTCAAGGAATATCATTATCTCAGGCATTCTCCCCAAGATCGACGCACCTGACAAATTCTACGACAAGGCCTTCAGCACAAATAGCCGACTAAAATATTTGTGTCTGAAGGAAGAAGTTGAATTCATCAACCTCTGCGATAATTTCTATAACCAGCAAACACTGTTCCGCAAGGATGGCACTCATCTAAACCCTGTGGGTTCAGCACGCATGGGTCGTCTCCTACACAAAGCAGTCCGCAGCCATGGATCAAAAAACGCCATCCGAGAAGAAGCAGCAGTGACATAAATCATCCAACGCCAAGCAAAAAATAGAGGCAACCGAGGACCACCAGCGATTAGGACCGAAGACAGCGAGGACCGAGGACAGCCATGAACATACATGTAGATCCGACAAGAACCAACAATATTATTAAAGAGCGTTCCGTGAGTTTTAAAATAAAAAATTTAAAGGTTTTCTTGCAAACGCTCGTAGCATACGTAATAAATTTTCAGATTTAGAGGAGCTAGTGTTTACAGAAAATTATGATGTGATTGGCATAACAGAATCTTGGCTCAATACAGAAGATAGAGACTTTTTAGCAGAGTATTCACTTCCCGGTTATGTAATGTTTGAGAAAAGGCGAATAAATCGAAATGGAGGTGGCGTTTTACTTTATATCAAAGAAAGTCTTAACCCTACCCTCTTGTCAAAACCTCAAATTGTGAACGTCGACACATCTTTTGTGCTAATAAAGAATAATAAAGGTACAAAAATAATACTTGCGTTAATATACAGACCTCCAGCTCAATCAGTGCAAACTGACGAGAAATTTACGAACAAATTGCAGATGTAAGTAACTCACAAGATACCGTAATTTTTGGCGACTTTAATTTACCTGTGACCAAGTGGGGCGATACTCTTACTTCACACTCCGGATGTGACTTGTATACGAACTTGCAAGAGAGTTCGCTTTATCAATTTGTTCGAACACCGACCCGTGGTAATAACGTTCTTGACATTGTACTTGCAACAAAAGAAGAATTAATAGAGAATTTGAATGTTGGTGATGAATTCAGTAACAGCGACCATCGTACGATAACTTTCACTTTAAACTTTACTAGTAACGAACCAAATAGTAGCATCGAAAAAGTCCCTAATTTCAAGAAAGCAAACTTTCATAAACTTAGAGCTATGTTTAAAGAAACTGACTGGAACTTTTTAATTCACAATAACGACATAAATACATCTTGGAAGTTATTCGAAACCACTTACCTAAAAGCAGTGCAAGACTGCATACCATCGAAAATACGGCGTCCAGGCCATAATAATAAGCCCAAATGGTGGAATAAAGATATTTCAAACTGCCTGCTTGCTAAAAAATTTGCTAATGATAGATTAAAATCCTCACAAAATGACGAAGAACGGGTGAAATTTGTAGAGCTACGACGCAAAGCCAAAAAGTTAATTAAGCAAAGTAAAAAGACCCTAGAGTTACATATTGTGAATCAAAGTAAAACAAACCCGAAAGAATTCTATAGTTATATCAGAAAGAAAAAAGTAGTTACTTCAACTGTTGGACCGTTAGTCGATGAAAATGGAGAATACACCAAAGACGAAGTACAAATGAGTAATGCCCTCAATACCTTCTTTGCATCAGTTTTTACAACAGAAGACCTCAGTGATATCCCTACACCATCGCCGATTCAGATTGATAATTCAGATGTTCTAAGCAATATCACCGTTACAGAGAGAGAAGTATTGAATTGTTTAGATAAGCTCAAGGTAAATAAAACGCCTGGACCTGATGCAATCTAGCCTAGAGTTCTAAAGGAAGCTAAGGATGAGCTCTCCAAACCACTGACATTACTATTCAATAAATCCTTGCAGTCTGGAACTATGCCTGATCAGTGGAAGATAGCCAACGTAACACCGATATTAAAAAAAGGCAGCAAATCCCTACCCAGTAACTATCGTCCAATTAGCTTAACCTCAGTTGTATGTAAAATGCTAGAAACAGTCATAAGAGACAGACTCGTAAATCACTTAGAGGAAAATAACATACTTAAAGATACTCAACACGGTTTTCGTAAAAAACGTTCCTGTTTAACAAACCTCTTAGACTTCTTCCACGATATCCTCAACCTCTACGATGAGAGTAAAGCTGTAGATATTATATACCTTGATTTTCAAAAGGCCTTTGACAAAGTTCCCCACAAACGTTTACTGCTAAAACTAAAAGCGCATGGAATACAAGACGGTGTGTTGAAATGGATAGAAAATTGGCTTAGCGACAGAAAGCAAAGAGTAGGCATAAACGGTAAGGCATCTAAATGGACCAATGTAAGTAGCGGGGTACCCCAGGGATCGGTACTAGGACCAATTCTCTTTCTAATTTACATCAACGACATAGATGAGGGTCTCACCTGTACAATCTCAAAATTTGCTGACGATACAAAAATTGCAAATAGCGTACTCTCAAAAGAACAAGTTGACGATATGCAACACAATCTAGATAAATTGTCACATTGGGCCCAAATTTGGCAAATGAGTTTCAATGCGGATAAATGTAAAGTACTACATATCGGATACCTAAATGAGAAAGCAAACTATTCGATGAATGGCACTCAGCTTAAGAATGTAAACAGAGAAACCGATCTGGGAGTAACAATATCGAGTAACCTAAAACCGAGTCAACAATGTTCAGAAGTTGTTAAGAAGGCAAACCAAATAATTGGCTTTATAGGCAGGTCATTTGAGCATAAATCCAAAGACGTTATCCTAACCCTTTACAATTTACAAGCCCTCTTCTGGAATACTGCGTTCAATGCTGGTGCCCTTATTACCAAAAAGACATAAACAAGCTAGAACGAGTTCAACGTAGAGTTACCAAAATGATACCTAGCCTAAAGAACAAACCATACGAAGAGCGTCTTAGAGAATTAAATATATTTCCTTTAACCCAGCGCAGAGGTGACTTAATTCAAGTGTTCAAAATCATCAAAGGCATCGACAATATGAACTGTAGTAAGTACTTCACTATCGCCCAATCTAATTACACGCGGAGAAACGGTTGCAAAATTATTGGTAAATCTTCTAACTCACACAAATCTAAGAATTTCTTCTTCAATTTGTCAACTTGTGGAATGGGCTTCCCCGAGACATTATAGACTGCATCACCGTTGATTAATTTAAACTCCGCCTAGACAAATATCTTGCATCAAACCCGTGACTGACTGCGCTTGTAAATGAATAACTTTATTTTATCCTCCCCTCAGTTACTAACCCATAGGCCTATGTCCCCTACTAACTTCCTAGTCCTGTCACGGACATTAGTTCCAGGGCAGTAGTTCCCTTTCCAATGTTCCCTTACCCACTCTAAACCACTGTTTGGACACTTGATCCTCAGTGTTTTGGAGGACAAGCAGCCTAGAAGGGTCACTAGACCTGTTGTTGCTTGATTTCCTTTGTACTACTTTGTACTAACACAACTACCACTACACCACCACAACTACCACTACTAACACAACACCACCACTAACACAACTACCACTACACCACCACTAACACAACTGCCACTACACCACCACCACCACTACACCACCACCACTAACACAACTACCACTACACCACCACTAACACAACTACCACTGCACCACCACAACTACCACTACACCACTACTAACACAACACCACCACTAACACAACCACCACTACACCACCACTAACACAACTGCCACTACACCACCACTAACACAACTGCCACTACACCACCACCACCACAACTACCACTACACCACCACCACCACAACTACCACTACCACCACCACAACTACCACTACACCACCACCACCACAACTAGCACTACACCACCACCACCACAACTACCACACACCACCACCACCACCACTACCACCACCACCACTAACACAACTACCACTACACCACCACCACAACTACCACTACACCACCACCACAACTAACACAAGTACCACTACACCACTACCACTACACCACCACCACTTACCACTACACCACCACTAACATAACTACCACTACACCACCACTAACACAACTACCACTACCACTACACCACCACCACCACTAACACAACTACCACTACACCACCACTAACACAACTACCACTACACCACCACCACCACTAACACAACTACCACTACACCACCACCACCACCACAATTACCACTACACGACCACTAACACAACTACCACTACACCACCACTAACACAATTACCACTACACCACCACTACACCACCACCACCACAACTATCACTACACCACCACTAACACAACTACCAATACACCACAATTACCACTACACGACCACTAACACAACTACCACTACACCACCACTAACACTACCACTACACCACCACTAACACAACTACCACTACACCACCACCACCACAACTATCACTACACCACCACTAACACAACTACCAATACACCACCACCACCACAATTACCACTACACGACCACTAACACAACTACCACTACCACTACACCACCACTAACACAAGTACCACTACACCACCACCACAACTACCACTACACCACCACTAACACAACTACCACTACACCACCACTAACATAACTACCACTACACCACCACCACCACCACCACAACTATCACTACACCACCACTAACACAACTACCAATACACCACCACTAACACAACTACCACTACATCACCACCACAACTACCACTACACCACCACTAACACAACTACCACTACACCACCACTAACACAACTACCACTAACACAACTACTACTACACCACCACTAACACAACTACCACTACACCACCACCACAACTACCACTACACCACCACTAACACAACTACCACTACACCACCCCTATCACCACCACTAACACAACTACCACTAACACAACTACCACTACACCACCACCACCACAACTACCACTACACCACAACTAACACAACACCACCACCACCACCACCACAGCTACCACTACACCCCCACTAACACAACTACCACTACACCACCACCACCACCACCACTACACCACCACCACCACAACTACCACTACACCACCACTAACACAACTACCACTACACCACCACCACCACTAACACAACTACCACTACACCACCACCACCACAACTACCACTTCACCACCACTAACACAACTACCACTACACCACCACTAACACAACTACCACTACACCACCACCACAACTACCACTACGCCACCACTAACACCACCACCACCACTACACCACCACTAACACAACTACCACTACACCACCCCTAACACCACCACCACCACTTCACCACCACTAACACAACTACCACTAACACAACTACCACTACACCACCACTAACACAACTACCACTACACCACCACCACCACCACAACTACACCACCACTAACACAACTACCACTACACCACCACCACCACTACACCACCACTAACACAACTACCACTACACCACCACCACCACAACTACCACTACACCACCACTAACACAACTACCACTACAAACCACCACCACCACTACACAACCACCACTACACCACCACCACCACATCACCACCACTAACACAACTACCACTACACCACCACTAACACAACTACCACTACACCACCACCACAACTACCACTGCGCCACCACTAACACAACTACCACTACACCACCACCACCACAACTATCACTACACCACCACTAACACAACTACCAATGTACACTACCCCTACTTTAACATGAGCACCACTACCGCCTGATGATAGTATTCCTTGTATCATGCTGAGGGGTTCATACGTGCGAGGTATGGTTATAACTTTAAAGGTGTTTATAGTTTACATTACTTCGCACTTACTATCGTCAGCTGTGTGTGGTTGTGTGTGTGTGTGTGTGTGTGTGTGTTTGTTTGTGTGTGTGTGTATTTGTGTGTGTGTGTGTGTGTGTGTGTGTGTGTGTGTGTTTGGTACTGATAAGTTTATTCGTGCAAGGTCTAGTTGTCACTCTAAGGGATGTTTATATGTCACATCGCTTCACACATACACTTGTGAGGTGTGTGGATATGGTGTTGAGAGAGAGCGCGCGCAGGTGCCCGTGGTATCTGGTATCACTTGAACCACAGTACAGTACATACAAGTTCAATGGTGGCAATGTGATAGTGGAAGTATGGTGGTGGTGGTGGTAGTGTTGGAGGCATTTAATGATGGTGGTTGTAACACTGGTGATGGTGGTGGTTGTGATACTGTTGGTTGTGATAGTAGTAGTGGTGGGAGGAGTGTGTTGGCAGTGGAAGTAAGTGGTGGTGGTGATATTGGTGTTGGTGGTAGTGTGGTGGTGGTGGTGGTAGTGTGGTGGCGGTGGTGGCGGCAGTGGAAGTAAGTGTTATTGGTGGTGGTCGCAGTGGTATTGGTGGTGGTGGTAGTGTGTTTGTGGTGGCAGTGGATGTAAGTGTTACTAGTGTGGTGGTGGTGGTGGTTTTGATAGTGGGAGTAAGTGGTAGTGGTGGTAATGGTGGTAGTACTAGTAGTGGGAGTTAGTTTAGGGTCGTGTTTTTAGTGGTGTTAGTGGTAGTGGTGGTGTTGGTAGTGGGAGTAAGCGGTAGTGGTGGTAGTGGTTACGGTGGTGTTGGTAGTGGGAGTAAGCAGTAGTGGTGGTGGTAGTGGGAGTAAGCAGTAGTGGTGGTGGTAGTGGTTGTGGTGGTGTTGGTAGTGGGAGTAAGCAGTAGTGGTGGTGGTGGTGGTGTTGGTAGTGGTAGTGGGAGTAAGCAGTAGTGGTGATGGAAGTGGTTGTGGTGGTGTTGGTAGTGGTAGTGGGAGTTGTTGTTGTTGTTGTTGTTCCCTAAGCTGCCTGGCCGAACAGCCCCGAGTCCCTGAGGAAGGCCATGGTCACGATCGGGCTTTCCCACAGAGCTCTCATTGAGTGTAGATTGTGTTGTTGGCGTAAGTGGTTGTGTGAAATGCAGTCTTCTATGATGTGTTTAATGGTATGGGGTGCTGTGTTACATCCCGGGCAGGCGTCGACAACGGAGTCATCCAGTCTCTTCTGATAGCTCAGGAGAGCTGGATGGTGTCCGCATCTCAGCCTGGCCAGGTGGACTCTGTCCTCGCGAGGAAGGGAGGATTCGGAAGGATGGATTTCGGGAGGTCGTGCATGCAGCTGCGTGTTGTCTGTGAATGAGTGGATGGATCGGCGAGAGATATGAGTATGGATGTGCTTCTGGAAGTTGGTTCGGGGTGGGCAGGGAGGGAGAGAGGACAATAATTGTGTGTGATACCGTGTGCTGGGTGTTGTTTTGATATTTCTTGGTGTCTGTGGGTGTGTTGCCATGTAGTTTAGTGGGTGGTCTTGGTTCGTGGAGGCTGCTGCCAGGAATTGAGTGCCTCTCATGTCCAGATGGTCTTTGACTTTGAGGATTTTGGTTTCTTGATGTAGGTGATCTGTGGGTGCAGTAGCTGTGCAGCCTGTAATGATCTTCAGGGCTTTGTTTTGAATAGTCTGTAAGGTCTTATGATGTGTTTCAGCTAGGTTAGAAGCCCAGGCTGGGCTTGCGTATGCCATCACTGATCTTATGTATTGTTTATATACTGTGGTGGTAGTTTCTTTGTTGTGTCCAAATTTTGTGTGAGCAAGTGACCTGAGGGCGTTAAGTTTGGGTGTCTGTTTCTTTTTAATGTTTGTGGTGTGCTGTTTGAATGTCATATGAGTATCATATGTTACTCCTAGGATTTTGGGTGTGTGTGTATGTGTTAGGGGTGTGTTGTTTATGGTGAGTTGAAGGATGTATTCGTGTTCTCCTGTCCAGCTTGTGAGCAGGGTTGCGGTGGATTTGGCTGGGGCTAGATTAAGTCTGTTTGTAGTGCACCAGCCATGTAGTGTGTTGAGATAGGGTTGAAGGAGATCTGTTGCTCTTTTTGTGTCATGGTGTATGCATGTGAGTGTTATGTCATCTGCATAGGAAGCTAAGTTTATTTGGGGCGTATTGGGTGTAGTTATATCGTGCATGTACAGATTGAAGAGTGCGGGCGATAGGACGGATCCTTGTGGGACTCCGTTTGGAAAGTTTCTGATTTTAGATGACTGACCGGCAAAAGATACGTGTGCACATCTGCCTGCTAGGAAGTTGGCCAGCCACCTTTTTGTGTTGTTGTGCATGTTTGTGTTGTAGATTTTGTTTGTTAGGTTGTGGCGGGGGATGGCATCGAAGGCTTTACTAATGTCGAGTGTGGCTAATAGTGATCTGTGTGGTGGTCTAGCTGAGTTGATGCCGTCAAAGCTCTTTGTGTAAGGTCTGTGAGAAGAGTGTTTGTGGAGTGCAGTGGCCTAAAGCCATGTTGTGTTGGAGCTAGGGGTAGGTCGGGTGTAATTAGTTGTAATACTAGGCGTTCCATGACTTTGGAGGGGGAGCAAAGGAGTGTGATGGGGCAGTGCGAGGAGGGTAGCGTGGGGTCTTTGTTGGGTTTGGGGAATGTGATGATGATACCATGCTTCCAAATGTCTGGTATTGTGTTGTGTGAATAGCTGTAGTTTGATATGTTAGTGAGTGCTTGTATGCCTTGTGGTCCCAGGTGTCTGAGGTGTATGTTGCTTATGTTGTCTAGGCCACAGGCGGGTGAGTGCTTGAGATTTTTTATGATATGCTTTGTCTGGTGATTGGTGAAGGGTGTATAGTCAGGGTCTGTGGGGAATTGTCTCTTACGTCGGATGACACGTCGGTCGTCTTTGTGAGGTTTTAGGTGGCTGACATGTGAGAAGTGATTGATGAGAGTGTTTGCTTGTTGTTTACATGAAGGAGTAGAGTCTGTTGTTGTGATTGCAGCATGTGATTGTGTTGTGTTGCTGTTGGAAAGTGTGATGCTGTTTAGTGTTTTGTAGAGTTTTTTGTGGTTTGTTTTGTGATCAAGTGTTTGTAGGAAGTTATTCCAATTTAGTTTGTGTTGTTCTTGTATTTTGTTGTTAGTTTGGGTGTTGAGTGTTTGAATTTGTTGTGTGATGTCTTGTGTGTGGGGTGTGTTACGACTGGGGTTCAAATATATCAGGGCTCTTTTTCATTGGACTAGTAATGGCATAAATGTTACAACGGAAAGTGCTAGCTCCAACCTCTGATGTATATTCCCAGTGAACAAAGAACACAAATACTCTACAGAGTTCTATATGCAATAATAGGCTATCAAACTCTCAATAAATGTGCGTCTACTCTAGGCTTAACACCTTAAGAGCGGCCTATGCGGTTTATTTATATGTACTGCCCAGCGGGGTGTTTTTAGCCAAAATAGGGCTGTTTACGTGATCATTTTCATGCCTAAATAAGACCCAGAACGTAAAACAAGTATCTATCCCTGAAAGGGCATAAACAGAGCTTTCGAATGACACCATAACGATCCTTTTATGATGGCTAGTTTTCTTGCAATAACCGTGCAACGCGAGTGCAAAAAGCATGTAATTAGGCACTTTCCCCATACAATTCCGTATATAGCGAGTGAGAGAGGGAGGAGGGAGGTGGGATTCATGTCAGTAGGTTCGCCGCGGTGGTCTGGAGCAGTCATACGCTCGCTACTCTCCTGCCACCACTTGTCTCTCTCTCTCAGCAACATTACGTGCTGAAATTGCCACTCGACCTATGTCGAACACCGCCACATAGTCCAGCTTTATTTAACTCGACTTATGTTGCTCGCCGCTAATTAAGGGTTAATGTTATGTGAAAACAGCCTATTACTACCTATAACCGAAGGTGCTTGGTTATGGTATGCAAAGTAAGGTGGTAAGAGAAGTTACAGCTTACGTTACTTTAATCAATAAATGTCAGGCACTCCTGCATGAAAGAAAGTGCACTAAAGTCCTTCAACACCAACAAGGAATCTTCTTTAAATGTTAGATGCTATAAAGATGCTCGTATCGGAAATGGAACCCAAAAAGGCAGGCAGCGGAACAATGCTCGTGCAGGCTATGCACACACAAAGGCAGGATATATAATGCAGTCGGGGCCAAGAATATCCTAAACGCTACAACAATAACAATCGCCACGACAATGCAGTATTCCTATCAACAAAAAGAGCCTAAGTCGTTTGTGTCTCCATACATCAAACTAGGCTGCGAAATGCTTGTGTAATCATAAATGGGTATGCATAAAAAGAAAAAGAGTAATTAGGTTAATATACTTAATGTCTACTGTGACTGATAAAGTCTAGCTAGAGTCAATGATACGAGATACTGGTGCGCATGGCATGCCGCATAGCCTAGTGCAAATCTCAAGTCTGTGCATCAAATATTACGTTATAGGGAAGGGTAGCTCTCTTGAGAAACCTTTATACCGAAGTATTAAGCGTTCTCCTGGCGTACCTCAAAGACAAACAACGAGCTTAGAACAGTGCAGAATGGTATAGGCAAAAAGCCCTCATTCGTGCATGCTCTACTCTCAATGGCACACAGACTAGAATTTACTCAATCAACTCCAGTTCTCAGGTATGTCGTGCAGCTTTTTCCTAAAGCCAGCACTCATAGGAAACAATACCTTATAATATCAGACCCCTAGTCTAGCATTATCTAATCCAGCAGAACACTAATAATTATAGGACGCGGTACTTAAACAATATAAATGCCAACCTATGCTTCGTGATCCACTTATCTTAACAACTAACATACATGGGTTATATCAGACCTTAACGCACAATACAACTGGCCAGCATGAAGCTGATTTTGCAGAGTTAACTTGAGGGGGTATAATATTAATAAAAGGTGGTGAAAGATATGAAAAAAGAGAGAGGTAGGCAGAGGAAAAGATTCTCAGGTGCGGAGCGGAGGACAGGTAGCAAGGGATAAAGATGGATGCGTTCTAGAAACCAGATCTGAGGGAGAGAGTGGCGAGGAACTGTATATATACTCGCACTAGCTCGAGCCGCGTGGGAAAAAAGCGGTTACAAGTCCTCTAGACACTAGCAAGAGAGCTAGCAGCATGGTAAGGACCTCTCTCAACCAACCCCCACGAGGCAGCCAGCCGTGACGTCATCGAGCGGGACAAAAACACTGCGCGCTCCCTCTCACTCTGTTCTACTCTCTCTCTCTCTCCCAGATCCCATCATTACTATTAATGATAAATATACTTTACAATTAAATTATAAAGCCTTGACATGGGTGAAAACAAAGAGCCTTTCTGGACTGCCCATGACACGAGCTTTCATATGAAATAAAGCACACTCTAATACATAAACTGTAGCCCCATCCACTGCCCTGGCAATCCTAGCGAGTCACTGTAGGACAAGCCATGCGGTTCTAACGGAGTGGTTAACGTCACAGGTGCTGGGTAGTGTTTCAGTATGTCGCGTTGTCTGATGAGGTTTTGAATTTCTGGTGTGAAGTTGGGGTTGTGTCTTTTTCTGTTACCTCTTGGAATGTGTTTCTTGTCAGCGTTTTGGATAGTTTTATTGAGTATGTGTACAGCATTGTTGATGTTAGTGATGGGTGTACTGTTTAGAGTTGTGAAGTGTTGTTCTGTCTCATTTGTGAATGCTTCCCAGTTAGCTCTTTTATAATTGGGATATGTGTGTTTGTGGCTAGCTGGTGTGAGTCTGGTTTTGGTGGTGATAATGATCGGGAGGTGGTCCGAGCCTAAGGTTCTGACCACCCTCCAGGATGTTGTGGGGGCGAGTTCTGGGGAGCAAAAGGTGATGTCTGGAGATGATGGGTTATAGAGGGCTTGGTGAGGAATATGGGTATGTTGATGGATGTCGTTAATGATGATGAGGTTATCTGTTTGGTTTTGTAGTACCAGCCCTCTGTCTGTGTCGGGGTTGTCGACAAACCAGGCCGACGTCTTGGCGTTGAAGTCACCACCCAGGATGAGGTGAGGGGTGTTTGTGATGTGTTGTAAGTGTGGTCTGTATTCATTTGGTACTGTAGGGGATGTTTGGGGAGGGATGTATGTGTTTATGATGGTTATGTTGGAGGTGTTGCCAGTGTGTATTTTAATTGATTGTATTTCTGTTGTGTTATCATTTGGAGGGAAGAGGGATTTGGTTTGTACACTGGTTACTATGTATGATATTTCTTTGTGTACCAGGGTGATGAGTCCACCGCCCTCGCCGACAGCCCGGTCTTGTCTGGCGGTGGTGAAATTATGAAATGTGGGTGTTTTTTGTGTTGTGCGGAGTTTTGTTTCTTGTAAGATGGCAATGTGTATGTTGTGTTGTTTGATGAAGTGTGAGAGTTTGTGTTTCTTTGTGTTGATGCCATCTATGTTCAATTGGAGAATATTAATGTTATGTGCACGATGTATGTTGGGTGCTGCTGCACGAGGATGGGGTGGGGGTGAGGGGGGGTGGGGGGTGAGGGAGGGGCTGGGGGTTGGGATGGGTTAGGTGGGTGTGGGGATTGGGGAGCAGGAGATGGGGGTTGGAATGGATTAGGATAGGGTGTGGTGTGTTGAGTTGAGGATGTGGATGGTATGGGAAGGTTAGGTGGGTTAGGGAGGAGAGGTGGACGGGTTTTAGGGGGGGGAGTGGATGATGGGAAGCCTAGGTGGGTTGGGGAGGAGAGGTGAACGGGTTTTAGGCGAGGGATTTGACTGGGAGAGGGAGGGGCATGAGGAACAGGTCCAGGTGTTTGTGTAGTGTTTCTTGGAGGCAAGTGTTGTACAGGTGAAGTGGGTCCAGTTCCCGCATGAATTGCAGAGAACTGAACCCTTAGTGTGGCGACTCGAAGTGATGGGTTTTGAGCAAGTTGGATATATGTATGTGTACGTGGGTCCTGGGTTGCTCTCAATGTCTCCGGCTAGAAGAAGTCTTCGAGAAATGACAGCCGGAGAGTCATTTCTCGGTGTAGGAAAAACTGTGTGATGTGTGTGTGTGGTGTGAGAGGTGTGGAAATTCCTGGCGCGACCGAAGCCGCTCCAAGGACCCGTGCCCCCAGGGAGGGGGCAGGGGATGGTTGTGATGGTTTGGCTCCCGAAACTGCTCCCCGCGGCCGGCATCCGGTTGTCCTCCACTGGTCGTTGATCTTGTCCCCGGCCGTGGAGGGTCGGCAGCCATCCGCGGTTGGCAGCTCCGGGAGGTGGTCCCACGGTGTAGACGCCGCCACATCAGGACCGGTAGTGGGAGTAAGCAGTAGTGGTGATGGTAGTGGTAGTGGGAGTTGTTGTTGTTGTTGTTGTTCCCCAAGCTGCCTGGCCGAACAGCCCCAAGGCCCCGAACAAGGCCAAGGCCATAACCATGCGCCCCAACAGAACCCTCCCTGCCGACCACAATAAAGCCTGGGTGACCGAAGCCACTCCATGGCGGGGAGCTGAGGAGGGTGCGGAAACGCCAGGGAAACCAAAGCCCCACCCAGGGTCCTGTGCCACTCAGCAATTATGAAGAGAAAGTTGAGGGGCAAAGGAAAAATGTGACGCTTTGGCTTCCAATCTTGGTAGATTGGGAGGTCAATCCACGGAAGAGACGCCGTCACTTGAAAATCTAGTAAATATATAAGTAAAAGGAACAGTCAGAGTAAGCTATGGGTATGGCAGAGATCGCTCAGTTCTCACTCTGATAGACCAGCCCCTCACCACATGACTAGAACCCAATCCTCTCAGCATCAGCTAGGAAAGGCCCTAGAAAGCCGCCTTTGGCGGTGGGGATAGCTCCCCTATTTCAACCCCTTTCGGGGTTGTGCACCCGCCCGGTAGTGGGAGTAAGCAGTAGTGGTGATGGAAGTGGTAATGGTAGTGGGAGTAAGCAGTAGTGTGTGATGGTATGGTAGTGGGAGTAAGCAGTAGTGTGATGGTAGTGGTGGTAGTGGTAAGTGGGAGTAAGCAGTAGTGGTGATGGTTGTGGTGGTAGTGGGAGTAAGCTGTAGTGGTGATGATAGTCGTTGTGGTGGTGTTGGTAGTAGTGGTAGTGGGAGTAAGTGATAGTGGTGGTGGTGGTGGGAGTAAGTGGTGGTGGTGTGGAACGTGGGATAAATGGTGCGGGTGTGTTAGTGGGAAGTGTAATGGTGGGTGGTGGGTGTTAGTGGGAGTAAGTGGTGGTGGTGGTGGTGTTAGTGGGAGGTAAGTGGTGGTGTGGTGGTAGTGTTAGTGGAGTAAGTGATAGTGGTGTGTTGTGGTGGTAATGGTAGTGGTCGGTGGGAAGTAAGTGATAGTGGTGGTGGTGTGGTAGTGTTAGTGGGAGTAGTAAGTAATAGTGGTGGTGGTGGTGATGGTGGTAATGGTAGTAGTGGTGGGGAGTAAGGAGAGTGTTGGTGGGTAGTAGTGTGGTAGTGTTAGTGGGCGTAAGTGGTGGTGGTGGTAGTGGGCGTAAGTGGTGGTGGTGGTGGTAGGGGAGTAGGGGGTAAGTGGTGACATATGATCTTGGTGGTAATTGGAGTAACGTGGTTGTGGTAGTGGGAGGTTAAATGGTATAGTGGTACTAGGAGGTAAATGGTAGTTGGGGGTGATACTATTGGTCTTGGTGGTAATGGTAGTGGTGGTGGTGGTAGTGGGAATAAGTTGTAGTGGTAGAAAGCGGTAGTGATGATAATATTGGTTTTGGTGGTACAGTTACCAATACATGAACCTGGGTCATAGTTATTGGAGAGCTGGCTGTAGGCTATTTAACCAACATTATTCGTAAATGGAGTGTTAGTGATAATAAATAATGTTGCTCACTTTAAACAACATTACACATAAATATGTGAACACTTTAATTTGGGTCACTTATTTGTTTAACTTGTCCCGTGATCATGTCTTGGACAATGTATACTCTATTAACGAAGGGTTATGAATCGGTAAATGTAGTGTTTGAATAGTTTACTTATTATTTATTGATATCATTCGTAGCAAGTACCTGCCATAAATACGTTATACAGTACCGGGTACTCAAGAAGTCAAATAGACTTGCTGATTCAATATATACTCATATACAGTATACTCTGAACTAATGTATACATCTTTTGTGTTTTTTATGTAGGCTAATTAAGCCATAGAAAAAGGACAGCTATTTCAGACTCTTGACTTACCACTATAATACGTTGTTTTTACCCAGAATATAACATAAATTATTTCTCTAGGTCATATTATAGCATAATGATTGCCAAATTCCAGCTCAGTAAGCAATATCGATAAATTAGTTTACGATTCAACTGGCTTATCCTAAAAAATAAGAAGGCCCAAGACCACGGTAAAACCCATGTGAAAATCATTTAGTCATGGAATCACATAAACAAAAAAAATAATAAATAAATTGGGGGGGGGGGGCAATACTTGACAAACAATGTGTGTCCGTCTATGTATTTGGGCTCCATTACAGTGAACAACGTTCTAAACATTAATATTATATAGTATACTGTATAATAAATATATATATATAGTATATATATATATATAGAGATATATATATATATATATACTGTATATATATATATACCTATATATATATGACGTATAATATATATATACAGTATACAGTATATATAGATGGGACTATGGATGAAGAGGTGCGGTGGAGAGGGTTACAACAGGTGGTGAATGAGGGTTGTTAGGAAGGAACGCTAAAAGCAGTCATTAAGTAGTAGTAGGAACAGAATGCGGAGTGGTCAGTATGGAAGAGTGAGAAGTCCTTGCAATGACAGTGTGGTAATCCCTGACACTGACTTCGGAAGCGAAGAGCAGGACGTTGGTGAGAAGGACTCAGACCAAGAGTAATGAGCAGTGAATGAATTAACTTACAAGGATTCTTACGTCAGCCGTGCCGGAGTTACATGGAGGGCTAGACCGACTAATGAGGAAGAAGAAGGAGGGTGTGGTGTGGAGGTAGATGTGCTGGAAAGTGTTTGTGAAAAGGAAACAACTTGAGATGGTTCGGCCATATATGAACTGTATGGAAAGCGAGTTCGAGAATGACTCTAAATGAGGGATGTGACTGAGAGCCGAGGTGGAGGTGGAGGGCCCGAGGGGGATGAGGGTATAGAACCCGAATATGAGGTGGTGGGAAGGATTGAGTGAGGAAACTACCATGAACGAAGGCGGTGCTGGTTGGGGGGGCAGGGGCGATGTCGACTGACTGGGGACGAGAGCGTGCATGGGGGCGGTTCGTTCTGTGGCCCACCCCATTCGGGGATCACCCTGGCGGTCAGGCAAATAGATAGATAGATAGTATATCATAGGCTACCGTATGTATATATATATTGAGGCTTGTTGGTGATGAAACTCCTAAATAAACGTTCATTCTGATGCTATATCTTTTTATCTATATGCTCAGGGCCAATCCCCACTTTTCCATTTTTGTTCCTCTATTTTATTTTATTATTATTTTTTTCTTTCTTGGGGCCCCAAGGGCCGACTCAAGACCGAGCGAAGAACAGGAAAACACAAAAAACAACAAGACCAAAAACAGCGAACAAACACAGGACCAAAACCTATAATACACACACATCTAGGTCACCCAGGAGGAATACGCACGAGACCAGGGTCACCAAGGTCCGCTCCCCAGTATTCCCCCGGCCCCCGACCACCCGGAGAGGCTCCGTTCCTCGGCAGGCAGACACTGTAGCGGAGCCAAAAGCCCAAAGCCCCGCCCACCACAACTTCCAGGCGCACCCTTCATATTAATCGTCTCCACCGGGCCAGGCGCAGAATGGAAAACTATTATCTAGTCCAACTTGCGCCCGGCCCCGTCCTCCAAATGAACCCTGTGTTCACTCAACTATTCACAAGCATTCTCCATTCATTCCTGTTTAATTACCACTTCCTTTTGGCTGACTCTATTCCAAAGCTTGTCTTACACAGTAACTCCATCTCAAATGGGGGTCTTCCTGCCCTTCTATCTCCCCTTGTATCTGACTCATATATATCTCTTTTGTGTAAGGCCTTTCATCTCCCAATTCGTTCAACATGACCATACCAGCTCAGGCCACCCTTCTGGCCACTCTGGCTGACAAATGTTCCTGCTGCCGCCAATCCTACGTATCTCTACATTTTTACTCAATCCGTCTCTACGAGTAACTCAACACATACTCCCTCAAGCAGCTCATCTCCATCACATCCAGCTTTCGTCTCGCCTTTTTCTTCAGAAGGGGGGGGGGGGGGGGGGTCCCCATTTATCATCAGCCCCATACATCACTGTTGGCACAACAATTCCTTGGATACATTGCACTTTTTACTTTCATTCCGAGAATTCTCGTCTTCCACATACTTCCCATTGCTCCGAAAACTATTCACTTCCTTCACACACTCTCTGTTTTTTACCTCCACTTCCATAACCATCCACTCCTGCTTGGCTTATCGTTCACTCCTAGATATTAAAACACTCTACTTGTTCCAATATTTCCCAATCCAGCCATCACATCTAGATTCACCCTATGAATCACCCCTATTACACCCCATTACTTTACTTTTATTGACGTTCAGTTTCCTCCTCCCACAAACCACTCCAAAACACTTTGGACTACCCCGCTGCCCCCAGTTTCTCCTCAGAATCTGTCACCAATGCTGGGTCATCAGCGGAACAAGGCAACTGAGTTCAACTCCCAATCCTCTACCATATTTTCCTACTACACCCAATCCTGCTTCCCATAAGTTCTCATTTTCACCTCCCTCACCAGCCCATCCATAAAAATATTAAACAGTCATGGTTGGACCAACACACAACCCTGTCGCAAACCTTACCTTTACCTCAGAACCATTCACTCAACTCACCATTTCCTTACTCTAACACATGCTCTGCTTCCCTTCATAAAAACTCTTAACTGCCTCCAACAAATTATCCTGCCTATTTCATAAAAATCCTTAACACCTTCCCCAACATTGCTTCACGATCCACCACGATCAATACGCTTTTTTCAAATCCGATAAAAGGCCCAAAATATATCCTTATGCTTCTCTAAATACTTCTCGCATAACTGTCTTACTGCAAACATCTGATCCACGAACCCTCTTCCCCTCCTAAAACTGCACTGTTCTTCTCCTATTGCAACTTCCGTTACCATTTTATTATCCTCTCTATCCCTCTATCCCCTCGCCATACAGCTTTCCAACCACTGACCCCCCCCCAATAAAACTAATACCTCTATAATTTGAACACTCCTGCCGATCTCCCCCTTCACATTGGTACAACGGCCACAAATACATGCACTCTTCCAGTCTATTGGCTACCCTTGCCATCACACAAAGCACAACATTGAAAAGTCTCACCAAAACCAATCTATTATCCACATCTCCCACCCTTCTTGATACACTCCCAAGCAATACCATCCAAACTGCTTTTCCCGCTTTCATTTGTTTCACTGCTTCTTTCACCTCATTTTCCTCAATCCTTTTTCCATTCATTCCTGCCACCTGGGGTGGCCCCTGGGTAACCCTATCGCCATCAACCATGCTTACTAGACGAATTATATGCAGCTAACAGATGCGAAACGTTATCATATAAGTCTTGATGAAATCAACTGTGAAAGGATTTGTTTATGTAATATATACGTCAACTATGAATTACAAAGTATTAATATGTAGAAGTGGTTTTGTAGTAGTTTTCTATTTTGCAAGCAAGCTGTGGTGAGACAATCAGCTGCTAGGGGAAGATATTTCCAACTAGACTGAAGTAGATTATTTTAGATGGGAATAGTAAAATTCCAACACAACTTTAAGGGGGACAGTGAACCGGTTTTGTTGTCTATTAATTCATGTATTCAGTTATTTTCTTAGTTTCATCTCCCTAGACCCCATCATCAAGCTTTAGAAAAACACCACCCTAGACCCCCTTGAAAGATAAATTTGTAACATTTTTCGGCTAGAAAAAAATGTCCATGTCCCCGTCATTCCGCAAGGCCGGACGATCTAACTCTTAAAAATTACAGGCTCGCTATCGCTCGCCAGGAAAAAAAAACTCGGACACCAAAATGGCCAATAAAGGTCTTGTACTTGACAACGAAATGGGTCCCCGCGAATGGTATTAAAAATCGCCAAACTAAATGGACAACCAACGCTCATACAATCTGAAAACTAAGGTGGTCTGGGTTTAAGCCATGAGGAAGAAGGGGGGGGACCATAAAAAACGGGGCCATGTGCCCTTATTCAGACATGGCTGGGATTGAGTTGCCGGAGAGGTTATGGAAAGAAGAAAAGAACCCTTCGTGTTGACTACCACCCACTTTATGGGGTTTTTGAAGTGACTGTCGAAAAGCGACCGAAAAAATACAATATCATATTTACCAGTTTCTTACAGTAGATCCTCTGGAAAAAAGGATAACCAATAGGCCTGTGGGGCTATCCAGCCTCAAGTACAAGGTCACTTGCACTGCTTGCCGGTTTTTTACGTTCACCGGTGTGGGCGCTGCGGCAAAGTCAGGCAAGACACAAATTTTTTACTATTCTGTATTTTTGCCTTTTATAATCACAACTTTCAAATCTCGTCTTCCCCATGCTTTATCAGATTACTTTCAAACTCCCTTATTTGTATGTCCTGAATAATCGACTCTACATAACTGGGGCAGTTGCGTTCCACCTCATTTACCACTCTATCACAACAATGTAGTTCTTTTGACTTCTCAAGCCTGTTTCATTTACTTTGTAAATTTTATTTGAGTGTCCTCTCGTTCTTGATTACCTCCCGTGCATCAAGGAAGATACCTTCACACACATCCCTCATCATACTTTCCTGACACTATATTAACCCTCTCACGACCATAGGACGCAGAGGTTGCCAGATTAGCATAATAATAGAGTTCTCTCACTATTATAATTACCTCTCCAAAATTAGTTTTCTGACCACAGCAATCAAAGACAACTGTGCAGAGGTTGAAGTAAATAACCTAAAGGGTTTATAATACCCTGACGGTAAGAAGAAACAAGAAAGGCTTTAAAAGTATCCTATAGGCTCAAACATTGCGGTCAAGGACGTAGAGAGGGTTTAACCCTCTCACGACCAATGAAGCTGAGGTTGCAGATTAGCAAGAATACATAGAGTTCTCTAAGCTTATAATTCTCTCCAAAATTAGGTTTGCTGCCACAGCTCAACTCAAAGGACAACTGCAGAGGGTGGTTTGAAAGTAAATAACTAAAGGTTTATAAATACCATGACGTAAGCAAGGCTTTAAAGTATCTATAGGCTCAAATTGCGTCAAGGACGTGGAGAGGGGTAAAAGTCTCTATCATTGCCCCTCTCTTTCTCCTATATGCCACTGTCGGAAGCCCCAGTGTCCTCAACCTCTGCTCATAGCCCGCGTTTCTGCAACGCTTGGTACTAGCTTGCTAGCTCTCCTCTGCACTTTCTCCACTGCTTCTATATCCGTTACCATATATGGACGCCCACACCTGGTTCGCATATTCCAGGTTGTGCGCGGGCCTAACCAGCGCTGTATAGAGATTCCTGAATGATTTCTTCGTCAGCAGTTGACACAAAAATGTCCTCCTTATCAGCCCTACAATTCTATTGGCTTTGTTTATTCCCTTTTCCGCTAAAATGTTCTGAGAAATTTCAACGGCTTACTTGTCCTATCACTACTCCTATATCCTTTTCTGCATTCACTTCCTCCATCGCTTCATACTCTTACTGTATCACTACTTGTCTAATCTTGCTTGTCCCAATCCGCATGTTACTTGCATTTTTTTGGAATAATTGAAAAAAAGGCATTAACCAATGCTCAGGGACCATCCCTTCATGCCCTCCACATCTCCCTTTGAAGCAAACCCACATCTTCCTTACTCCTCACTCTTCTATACAGCTTAGTGTCATCTGACTTACAGGATATACCTCACTTCACATTAGTTATAACTTCAGAGTAAGTCGTTGATAAATATAACGAACAGTAGTGGTCCCAACACAGTAGATCCCTGAGGAACCCCACTTGTAATTTCCCTCCAACTGAGCACCGAGCCTATTCAATTCACCCCCCCCACCCCCCCAGTTACCCTCTTGTCCCTACGATCTTTCAGGGAAGGCTTCTATCCATTTCACACATTTCTCCCCCTATAGTATAGCTTGTCTAACTTTCTCTAATTAACACCTTATGTGGGACCTTATCGAAGAGCCTTCATTAAAATCGACAATATAACCACGTCTATTACATCACCATCCTCTAGAATTTGCATCATAACTTACTTACTTAGTTTTGATACTTTTGAAGTGTTTGCCACTCTTTCTAGCGGCACCAAGGAGAGTGGCGCCCCTCGTTATGGGTTTGGTGATTTTGGTGTAGTAGACTGTTTGAAGCGACAGCTCGCTCCCTCGCGAGGATGGGCTGTTCTGGCACTTTCTGCAGTTAGACATCGAGGGCTCTCTTGAAGTTGTCTAACGAGACGTCCCTCATGTCTCTTACTTCGCCGTAGGAGTTTGTTGACGAGACGTTGGGGACTCTGTGTGATAATCCGCCCTCTAGCAGAGAGCCCATAGCACCCCTGTTCTTCATTCGGGGGATTTCGCATTCCCCAGCCTCTCATATCAATGAAGTTAATGACTATCGGAGTATGTAGGTCTTGGTACTAAAACCATCTGCGATTTTACACGTGTATGTTAATAGTGACTGTAAAAAAAAATGACGAGAAAACTAAACTATGTGACTATCCCTTTACGGTTTTGGAAGTGGCTGTCAAAAATAGTGCCGGAGAAAAAATACATAAAACCAAGAAGTGTATAAAGATACTTTACGGCTTTTTAAGTGACTAAAAAAATGAAGGCAAATGATGGAGGAAAAAAAAAAAACCCTCCGTTGTTGAAACTCACTGTTTACCGTCCGGTATATAAACAAATGGGTCGATATGAGTGACGCCTGATGGTAATATTGTCATAGTGGTTCCTCTCTCTTACTCTCCACAAACACACTTTCTCCCTCTCTCTCTCTCTCATAATATATTTTCTATACAATATATAAGAATTACCGATACGATTATTTACAAAAGTAGTTAGAGATAAGGCCGCCAAGGAAGATACTTGACTTAATATCCTGTGTTTACGCCCCCACGGAAGTGGCTATAGATACATTAATTGTTAATGATTACCCCATTATTCAGTTATAATTGTGCTTAGAATATCAATTGATTGGCCCCGGTGCACCATGGGCATCTTTTACTCAGCATAGGACTCAGTACCGACATTTCTTGACATACAATTTTTAGAAAAACCCCCCCTCGGTCGCTAAAAAGGGGTGGAAATACCTTGAACAGTGAGATGAGAGAGAGAGAGAGAGAGAATTGCAAGGAATGGTTAGTATAAATACTAAGGAGCTAATAATACTTAGTGAATTAACTGATTAATAATTCTATGACAGACGAATGTATGTAAATAACATATATCCATAACATTCTTACCAGGATATATCTAATTGACTACGCGTTTCCAACGAGAAGCGACCGAAAGCTATCAACCGATCCTTATAGCTCAATCACCAAAAACTTTACATCGTCGCATATGACTGGAAAATAGTAGACTGGTATAAAACCTTTTAAAACCCTACACTTCTACAACGCCCATGCCTCTCCATGCTGCCAACCAAGGAGCCTAAGTGAGGGTGTGCACCACTATATTGGTCCACACCATTATGGTGATTGGTGAAGTGGTCTGAGTAGTGGTGCATGGGGACACCAAACACAACACAATAACACACAAATAATAACAATATTACTCTCTTCTCCTCTCTCTTACAAAAGTCTCCTTTATCTCTCACCCTTCTTACTCTTACATAAACAATCCCTCTTTCTTTTACCCTACCACTCCCCCTCCACGTGCCTAAATACCCCCTCCAAACAAGGGTCTATCAGAGGAACCCTAATACACTCTACTCTTTCTCTCCTCTTAGGTCCCTAAATACCCCTGAGACAAGAGGTAAGACCCTACAGAGGAGCCCTAATATATACACTTGAGCCCCACTGTGTGTGTGTGTGTGTGTAAAGGATTCCATTTAAAGCAACAAAAGCTCCCCCCGCGGTTGACACGCATTGTTTCTGCTTAACGAGTCGCGCTTTGTTAGTGGTAGAGAGAGAGAGTAGAGGAAAAGAAGGAGAAGAGAGAGAGAGAGAGGGAGCGAGAGAGAGAGAGGAGAGAGAGAGAGAGAGAGAGAGAGAGTATGTGTCTTGTGTGAGCATGGGTGTGTGCTTAGGTAGTGAAGGTAGAGTAGGGTATTTTTTCTAGACTCCCTTCTGTATTATTTATTATCCCATTAGTTTTGAAACTTTAAGACGTTCGCCCTATTCGTTTGGCGATTATATGAACACTTGCCCCTTTCGTTGTCAATTCTCCCTACCAGGAATTCACCGGAGACCTCTGGTGGACGCTTCCAAAGTAGAGCCAGAGCTACGTCTGTCGACATAAACAATACTAACACCTAGGCTATGTAAAGTTTATCACGATTTTACGATTCTGCATGTACTATATACTAGATGGCTACACTAAGTGCTTATATAGTATGGTAGTTGTGGGGGTAATGTGTCAGCTATAGAAAGTACGACATACTTATATTAAGAATTGGTGAAGGGAGGGTGAAGAACTGCGGGGGATCGCCATTTAAAGGGCCCAGGTCGCTCTGTACAAAACAACGTGTCTGGAGGCAACTCCAAGCATTTCTGGTAGGGAGAATTGTAAACCTTTCGTGCCATTAGGTGTCTAATATCACCGAGACATAGTAGTTCACCCGAGACATAGGTTCATTATTGCTATAGAGTATAAACAAATTCGCTACCAACAAATATGGAAACTATAATAATATAGAAATAGAGAGTATAGAAAATAGACTATAGACTAAAGTAATTTCATAAAATAATAAGACAGTAGAATATGACGCATTTGTCGCTAATTTTCCTTTTACTGATAACCGAACAGCTGTTTTAGTTGCTGCTCGCATTCCTTTGTATTCCTTTGTATATGTCAAACCATTTTGTTTTCTTTTTTTTAGAGTGTAAAATTTGTATGTGGTAACCCAGGTTCGAATCCCGGTGGATCACATGCTTGCTTCATTTAATTAATTGGGAGGTGTTTGGGGTTGGAGGTGAAAATTTATAAAATCGATTATCAACAAAACAAAAGGCTTCGAACTACTTTCATGTCGGATCCTTCTTAATGCACAAAATCGTCATAGCTGGAGTATATCTAAAAAAGACGCGGTACAGAAGGTTATTAAAGCAAATAAGAGTAAGAATACGTGGAGAGAAATATCACACGAGAGATTTTATAGTAACATTCCATAAATAACATTTTCTGGCAACATTTCTATTTTTTGTAATGGTTCGGAATAGCTGATGTAGATGAACTTAGATGCCAAATATATAAATGTTGTATAAAGCTGCCACATGTTGAGAGAAAAATTGCTCGTGTGAACACTTAACAATGCCAGTAGGAGTACTATTGTAAAAGTTTTTAATTTTCCCTTTTTTTCTTGTCTTACATATAATAGAAAATAATAATTTAGAAATGACTATTAGGTATAACTTGGATCTAATAGACAGGGATTAGAGATAAAAAAAAAATATAATATAAAACGCTAAACACAAAATAAATAAATAACAATAATAAAAAAAAACATTCTATAGAAGAATATTCTTTTATAATTAAAGCCAGAGATACAGGGAGAAAAAATGGAAAAAAAAATCGCAGGTTATATAACCAAAAAAAAACAAAACAATGTTACAGTAAAGGTCAATTTTCAAAATCCAAATGTTAAGGGGATAAAAAGGAGTACCAAAAAAATAAAAATATATGATAATAAAAAAAGAAGAAAAAAAAAAACCAATATTAACAAAAGAATGATCAGAATAAGAAATAGATAATTTAAAACAATTGAAATAAAAAATTAAGAAAAAGGGAACAGGAGAAAAAATATATAGATGAGAGAGAAAAAAAAGAGAGTGGGGAGAGCTAAGAAATGTAGTGTACTGTATATGTTTTATATATATATAATATATCTATATATATATATATATATATATATATATATATCTATCTATATATATATATATATATATATATATATATATATATCTATTATATACATAAATAAATATATATATATATATATATATATATATATATATATATATATGGTAATATAGCCAGGTAATACATTCTCTTTTAAACAGACGAGGTTAAAGGCAATAGCAGTTTCAGCATTCAGTATTTTATTGTTACAGCTTTCAATATTTCTAACAATTTTCCTCTGGGGTTCAGAGATGAGGTACAACAGGTTAGCAAAATTCATGGTGGATCCAACGTTTCACAAGTAAACATCTTGCATCTTCAGGGAATGGGCAGGTAATGATTAGAATAAGGACAAAGCAACATATTTATACAAAATTCGAGGATCAAGAATAGGTAGGTGGGCGGAGCTACTGGGTGTGGGGTGGCTGTTCATTGGTGGAAGGCAGTCTATTCGCGAGACGGGCACTAAATCTTATCGGTGGTTGGTTGTTGGCTGTGGGTGGCTGTGATTGGTTGGTGTTGTCAGTAGTGTGCTGATCGCGGAAAGGTACGGGAGGGGGGCACAGGGCGAGAGGAACGAGGGCAGTATGCCTGTAGCGCTTGCCTGAAGGAAGAATTTGAAGGTCTTGTGTTTGGTTGTTGATGCTGGGGTTGAGCGTTTGGATATAGAGCTTCTAAAATAGCTAGTCTTCTGGGGTCTGATTCTTTGTCGAGTATGGTAGTTTGTTTGTCTAGGTCGGCGCGAGTTAGGGCAAGATGGTGGGGGGCTTGATAGTGATCTTTTATAGCGCCAGATTGAAGGTGGAGGGTTAGTCGACGGGAAAGGCGAGTCTGTGTCATTCCAACATAGGATAGGGGTCCACAGTCCCCAGAGGTGCAAATATGCTGGTATATCACATGATCGTCTTTCGGTTGGTTGGTGGAAATGGGGCGGTTACGGAGGACAAGGTTGGAGGTCTTAGGAGATTTGTAGTAAATAATGAGTTTTATTTTATTGTCAGGGTTGGTGGGGAGGACGTTTTTGTGAATTATTTCTTTCATAATGGATTCGTCTGTTGTGTGGTCGGAAGATATGTAGTTTCTGTAGAAAAATGTAATGTCATTGGCCGGGTTGGTGCTAGGGGGGTCTTGTTTGTACCATTTTTCTAGGTGGTGGTTGATGGCATTGGTGACGTCAGTGTTGGAATACCCATTGTTGACTAGGACCTGGGTGAGCCTTTCCAATTCATTGTGTGTGTCATTCCAGGTGGTGCAATGGGTGAGGGCTCTCCTGACATAGGCGGCGATGGTGGACTGATGGTATCGTTTAGGGCATTCACTTTCCCCATTAAGACATTGGCCATTGTTAGTAGGTTTGGTGTACACCGTAGTTTTGAAGCCGTGGTCGTGGAGGGAGACAAGGAGGTCGAGGAAGGGTAGATGACCATCGGTGGTTTCTTCGTATGTGAAGTTGAGTCCGGAGGCGGCCATGAAGCGCTGCTGGAGGTCCCTGAGTTCGCCCAGGTCCTTCACCCGCACGAAGATATCATCGATGTACCTGCAGTAGACAGTGGGCCGGTGGGCAGCCAGGAGTTCCTCTTCGATAGTTCCCATGAAGAAATTGGCGAACAGGACCCCCAGGGGGCTTCCCATCGCTACACCGTCGATTTGCTGGTACATATTCCGCGGGGGCAGAGGAAAGGGGACTCCTTGGTACATAGTTCCAAGAGCGTCTTCAGGGCCTTCTCCGGGATGTCCAGGGGGGGCGTATTAGGGCAGTGGTAAACTCGACGTAGGATAAAATCTATTGTCTTGTCAACGGGCACGTTGGTAAACAAACTCTCTACGTCGAGGGAGGCGATGATGTGGTCGTTAGCAGGGGGGCATCTCGTAGAATTTCAAGGAAGTCATAAGCAGAGTTGAGGTTGTATTGCCGAGGAACAAAAGGGGTGAGGAGTTTTGTATAAATATGTTGCTTTGTCCTTATTCTAATCATTACCTGCCCATTCCCTGAAGATGCAAGATGTTTACTTGTGAAACGTTGGATCCACCATGAATTTTGCTAACCTGTTGTACCTCATCTCTGAACCCCAGAGGAAAATTGTTAGAAATATTGAAAGCTGTAACAATAAAATACTAAATGCTGAAACTGCTATTGCCTTTAACCTCGTCTGTTTAAAAGAGAATATATATATATATATATATATATATATATATATATATATAGATATATATATATATTACATATATATATATATATATACTGTATATATAACAATACTATACTGTATATAAATGCAGACAGAGAACCGTACATAAGTGAAGGATATAGTGAGCGAGAGAGTTGTGGTGTAAGTCTGTTAATGTAAAGAGCTCTCAGTTGCTCCCTTGCCTCTGTTTCCACAGTACTTAGTCGGGGAAGCTGCTCTCACTCTCTCTCACTCTCTCTCTCTCTCTCTCTCTCTCGCAGGTAAATAGGTGACGGAAGTAAGTAGTACAAAGGAGTACAAAGGAAATCAAGCAACAACAGATCTAGTGACCCTTCTAGGCTGCTTGTCCTCCAAAACACTGAGGATCAAGTGTCCAAACAGTGGTTTAGAGTGGGTAAGGGAACATTGGAAAGGGAACTACTGCCTCCACTAACGTGGCAGGACTAGGAAGTTAGTAGGGGACATATGGGTTAGTAACTGAGGGGAGGATAAAATAAAGTTATTCATTTACAAACGCAGTCAGTCGCGGGTTTGATGCGAGATATTTGTCTAGGCGGAATTTAAATGAATCAACGGTGCTGCAGTCTATAACGTCTCGGGGAAGCCCATTCCACAAGTTGACAACTCGATTGAAGAAGAAATTCTTAGATTCGTGTGAGTTAAAAGATTTACCAATAATTTTGCAACCGTTTCCCCGCGTGTAATTAGATTGGTCGATAGTGAAGTACTTACTACAGTTCATATTGTCGATGCCTTTGATGATTTTGAACACTTGAATTAAGTCACCTCTTAATCTGCGCTGGGTTAAAGGAAATAGATTTAATTCTCTAAGACGCTCTTCGTATGGTTTGTTCTTTAGGCTAGGTATCATTTTGGTAACTCTACGTTGAACTCGTTCTAGCTTGTTTATGTCTTTTTGGTAATAAGGGCACCAGCATTGAACGCAGTATTCCAGAAGAGGGCGGACTAAGGAATTGTAAAGGGTTAGGATACGTCTTTGGATTTATGCTCAAATGACCTGCCTATAAAGCCAATTATTTTGTTTGCCTTCTTAACAACTTCTGAACATTGTTGACTCGGTTTTAGGTTACTCGATATTGTTACTCCCAGATCGGTTTCTCTGTTTACATTCTTAAGCTGAGTGCCATTCATCGAATAGTTTGCTTTCTCATTTAGGTATCCGATATGTAGTACTTTACATTTATCCGCATTGAAACTCATTTGCCAAATTTGGGCCCAATGTGACAATTTATCTAGATTGTGTTGCATATCGTCAACTTGATCTTTTGAGAGTACGCTATTTGCAATTTTTGTATCGTCAGCAAATTTTGAGATTGTACAGGTGAGACCCTCATCTATGTCGTTGATGTAAATTAGAAAGATAATTGGTCCTAGTACCGATCCCTGGGGTACCCCGCTACTTACATTGGTCCATTTAGATGCCTTACCGTTTATGACTACTCTTTGCTTTCTGTCGCTGAGCCAATTTTCTATCCATTTCAACACACCGTCTTGTATTCCATGCGCTTTTAGTTTTAGCAGTAAACGTTTGTGGGGAACTTTGTCAAAGGCCTTTTGAAAATCAAGGTATATAATATCTACAGCTTTACTCTCATCGTAGAGGTTGAGGATATCGTGGAAGAAGTCTAAGAGGTTTGTTAAACAGGAACGTTTTTTACGAAAGCCGTGTTGAGTATCTTTAAGTATGTTATTTTCCTCTAAGTGATTTACGAGTCTGTCTCTTATGACCGTTTCTAGCATTTTACATACAACTGAGGTTAAGCTAATTGGACGATAGTTACTGGGTAGGGATTTGCTGCCTTTTTTGAATATCGGTGTGGTGTTACGTTGGCTATCTTCCACTGATCAGGCATAGTTCCAGACTGCAAGGATTTATTGAATAGTGAGTGAGTGAGTGAGTGGGGAGGTGGGTGAGTGAGTGGATGGGTACGTAGGTGAGTGAGTGAGTAAGTGAGAGGTCGCCACATCCCTATGCAATAATCCCCTACAACTTCATTATATCAAACACATATTTAAAACACATATGCAGGTCTGTTTGGGAGGGTTACCGGACATCTCAACCAGTAGACCATTTCAACCAGTACCGTAACTCTCAACCAGTGCCAAATTAACCAAGACCAACCAAACCAGTGCCAAAATATAGTACTAACCTAACCTAACCGTATTGGTTATTTGGTACTGGTTGAGAGCTACTGGTTGAAACGGTCTACTGGTTGAGTTGTCCGGTCACCGTTTGGAAGAAGGGGAAAGGGAGGTGTAATCCATATCATACAAACGTCATTTCTGGCAATGAATTTATGGAGCAAGACTTAAATACAGCAGAGCACAGACACACACACACACACACACATTCCGTCTCCCTCCCTAACTTACCATTCATCACGACACAACACACACCACCCCACACACATTCCAATATCCCTCCCTACCTTACCAGATTCAACACACACACACAACACACACACACACACAAATACATAGACAGACAAAGACAGACAGAGCAAACAAAGACGATAAAAGCCACACACACTAGACACACACATCAAACAAGCAGGCGGCCACTAAACCTATAACGGGATTAAGGGGACATACCCGAAGCATTTGCCTTAGTCTACTTCTAGCTTGCAAAGAGCCCAGCAGGGAATGAATGAGAGTTGGACAAATGAGGGTATCTTTGCGAACGGTGCATTATAACAAGCAGAGAGGGAAATTGCTTTCTGCAATGCGCATTATAGAGACAGCAAGCAAAGAACGAATTAGCCTTTCGTCTCATGAATTTACAATTTAATGTGAGGTGTCCAAGCCGACACAGCGCACCGTAGAGGAGGAGCCCATCTCGCTTTTTTTTTTAGTATTTCATTAGCTCCCGCTTCGCTTTGGCTTGTGCCAATCGGCCCATTCAGCATACTATTTTAAGAGAGTTTACCCCCCAATCCAGGGAGTGCTAAGTTATTTTCAAAATACTATATTTTTGTTTGGACAGCAAGCTAAAGTTGTACATTTTTCGATAGAAAAATTTTCTCACGGCCGAAGCCAGATTTCTCCATACAATGCGTGGCTCGCGATCAACGTGCCAGGGGAAGGAAATCGACACCTGGATGGGGCATACACGTCTTAAAACAGGTTGTTGGAATGGGGCCGACCGAATGGATACAAGCCAGAGAAGAGAGGGAAAGGAGAGAAGTGAAATCGAGAAGAAGTACGAGAGGCTAGGGTCTTGGATTGTATGATGTGCTTCGTGTGAGTGGATAGTGAGTGATTTAAGTGAGGTAGGGGGAGAAGGGGATGGGAGGGTGGTGTGTGGTGTAGGGTGTGCTGTGTGTGTGTGTTGTGTGTAGTGTGTGTGTGTGTGTGGCGTGGATGTGTGCGGTCGAATGTGCGTAGTGTGTAAGGGTGTGTGTGTGGTGTGGGGGTATGACTAAGGGTACGGTAGGAAGGAGAGGAATGTGTGTATGTGGTACTCAAGGCATTAGGACTGGTTCACATGGCCGTAGTATTCAAGAGGTAACTGAAGTTCTGCGATAGCAAAGACATGTATGAACTGATATGATGTATTATTCCGGACTTATACTGTAACGTCTTTCATACGCCTGGCATTAATTATGACGTATGATAAACATAAAGAGGAAGGATGGTAGGGATAGTAATATATATATATATAGTATATTATATATATATATAAGATGATATATATATATATATGATATTATAATATATACTTATAATAACATCATTTAATGTATAGTAGTAGATATTATATTATATATCTATAATACTATATATATGGTAGGGAATTAAGTGAAAACACGTTCTTAAACATTAATCATCCATTACAAACGACCAAATGTACTTGAATAGAACTCAAATGAAAAACCATATTGTGTCCGGCCAGGGATTCGAACTCGGGACACCACACCCAGAACCTAAAGGCATCTAGAACCCATTACACCATCCAACCAAAGTCTACCGGCTAAATAGTTCCTTTGCTACAAGACAAAGCGGCTAATAATATTTAGACAATGATTGTCTCGTTACTCATGGGGGGGGGAGTGGTACAGTATCATTTTAGAGTAGGCATCATGTGTCTTGCCTATGTATCAAGACAACCATGCTCGTATATAGACCGCAGATCTGTTAATTGTAGACGATGTTAACAATTAGGAATGCATTTATGCAAGAGCTGAGTAGTGTATGTACACGCGACCCAAAACGACCAAACTTTACACTGGGTAAGCTGTGGAATAATCTTAGTGTGAACGGTAATTATCGGAGTGAAAATTAGAGTCGAGTGCAGGTATTATGGCAAGACAATGATACGACGCCACTTGCAGAATGTTGAGAGAGTTAGTGTAAAGAGTGTTTTTTGGGTTCGAGGTGTGTACAAAAGAACTGCATTCGTGGAAAGTATGTTGTATAGATGTATTAGAACGTATGATTTATGAAATATAACTGCCTCGAATAAAACCTATGTTTTGTATGTAGACAGTAAGCTTTAAACACCCACTATTGCAGACTTGTGTCCCGACTGTACAAAGGCACTCTGGTTCTTAGTTTCGTGATCTGGGGCGGTGTGAAGGGGATGCAGAGACTGTAGCAACTATCAGTGTAATAATGCTGAGATTGAGGACTGTAACAACGATCAGAGTGTAATAATGCTGAGTGGATGCAGAGGACCTGTAGCAACTATCAGGTGTAAAATTAATCCTGGAGTGGGCAGAGGGACTGTAAAAATATCAGTTTAATAATGCTGAGTGGATGCAGAAGGACTGTAGCAAAAGCTATCAGAGTGTAATAATGCGTGAGTGTATGCAGAGGACGCTGTAACAACTATCCTATGCTGAGTGGATGCAGAGGAGTAGCAACTATAAGAGTAGTAATAATGCCTGGAGGTGGATGGCTTGCAGAGGACTGTAACAAATATCACGAGTGTGTGAATGCTGAGTGGATTTGGCAGAGGGACTGTAAAAAACACCTATCAGAGTGTAATAATGCTGAGGTGGATGCAGAGGACGGTACCAACTATCAAGAGTGTAATAATGCTGAAGTGAGATGCAGAGGGACTGTAAACAACTATCAGAGTGTAATAATGCGAAGTGGGATTGCAGAGGACTGTCCAACTATCCCCCCAGAGTGTAATAATGCTGAGTGGATGCAGAGGACTGTAACAACTATAAAGAGTGTCATAATGCTGAGTGGATGCAGAGGACTGTAACAACTATCTAGAGTGTAATAATGCTGAGTGGATGCAGACGGACTGTAACAACTATCAGAGTGTAATAATGCTGAGTGGATGCAGAGGACTGTAACAAAACTATCAGAGTGTAATATGCGGAGGGGATGCCAGAGGACTGTAAAAATAATCAGACGTGGAATAATGCTGAGTGATGCAGAGGACTGTAACAACTATCAGACGTGTGAAATGCTGAGTGGCCGGCAGTTAAAGTCTTTGCTTAAGGGGGCCAACCTCGATTTTTTGCTCTCTCTCCCTCTCCTTCGGCACAATCAACCTAATATTTTAAGACGAGTTTACCCCCATCCAGGGTGGCAATATTTTTATGTGTTAGCAGGTAGGTTATGCAAGCCAGCATAATATATATTGTTTGTTAGATAGACAGCAGCAAGACGAAATTTGTTACATTTTTCGAGGTAGAAGTAAGTAATTTCTCCAGCGAGAGACCGGATATTGCTCCATACAATGCTGACAATGCTTGTACCCCACATGGGAGTGGGGAGTTGGTCAAAAGTCTGTAAAACAGTTCTGGCTGAATGGGGACACCGAGTTAAATAGACAAAGCACAGGAGCGAAAGACAGACGAGAAAAGGAGAGGAAAAGCCCCAGAAAGATAGAAAGAGGACCGAGAAGGTAAGGGAGATAGAATGTATAGACAAGACGGGACTAGCCGGAGGAAGGGTGGAAAGGTGAGAGAATGGAGGAGTGGCCAAAACTGGGACCACCAGATGACACGCTCTAGCTATAAGTCTTATCGCAAGTAAGTAGGCACGAGAAAATGAATGAACCGCTCATTCTGGTGTACTATCTGTAACAAAGCGGCTAGAGTAAATTCGTAAGTGAGAGGTGTGTGTGTCTACCATGTTGAGGGAAAGAGAGAGTCAGCCAGGGATTGGTGTGGGGGAATTTGTCGGCACCATTTGTTCTAGCACCCTTTGTGAAGTTTCGTGGGATAAGGTCATAAGATCTCGCGTACTAGATAATGAAAGGACTATGCCAAGTACGTGCCCGGGCTTTCTTACAACGCCATGAAGAGAGACGAGACGACGAAGTGTGTGTGTGAGAGTGAGAGTGAATGTGTGGTGTGTGTGCAGGTTTAATGAGACGAGCGGTGAATGAGAGTACCTGTGAAGGAAGTTGTACGAATATCCTTGAAGTGGTATATAACCAGAAAGCTCCTTTCATATTCCTTGGTCCACTTTGGCTCCAAACCAGTGAGAAGCGACGGGTCTCTGTCTCACTCATAGGTCTATGGCTCTCACGTTTCCCGTCGTCATCTCTCTCCATCTTTGCCTATCGTTTCCTTCGCCACTTTCTTTTAGAGTTGTTATCTCTACTGTTAGGACTTAAGTACTGTGTGTAACCTGTGCCATCATCGCAGGGATTGTCGTTAAGATCACTGTTGTGGGCCAGTGTATCATAGTGTTTGATAGTCGTCGTTCTCTCTTGTCTCTGTGAAGTTTCCAGACGAAAAAATACGACGTCGAAGAGCCATAGATAATAAGCCCCAAATGGTGGAAGTACAGATGATTTCAAAACTGGGCTGCTTGCTAAAAAGGTTTGCCTAATGTAGACGCTAAAGATAGCACCTCACAAAAGTGGGAACGAAACAGACGGAATGCGTGTGAATATAGGTGGTTAGAGCTACAGACGCAAGAGCCAAAAAGTTAAGACCACTTTCACTACCGGCGAGGATATATGTTGTGTTATTCCAGCTCGTATATTTAGGAACGAAGAGTTTTTATGCAGACTTAGGCGGACACAGTGGTAGTTAAAATGGATAAGCGAGATAGTTTGAAGCCATTTATTTGCATGTACAAGTTATCACTAAAGGCCGTTGTAAACTCATCAAATAATATCGAAAGATAATACTACACAATTGACAAGCATCGGGACAGAAGGAGATTAAGACACGCAAAAGTAAAAAGGGACACATGGAGGCTTACATGGTTGCGCAGATCCAACTTGGTAAAACCAAACCCGAAAGAGAGCTATAGTTATATTATCCGAAAGAAACAGTGTAGGGGTACTTCAACTGTTGGACCCGTTAGTTGATGAAAATGGAGATTACACCAAAGACGAAGTACGCAAATGAGTATATGCACCTCAATACAGTTCTTTGCATCTAGTTTTTAAACAGAGAAGAAACATCAGTGAGTATCCCTACACCATCGCCGATTCAGTTGATGTAATTCAGATGTGATAAGCAACTATCACCGGAGTAGAGGGAGAGAAAGTATTGAGATATTTGGATAAAAATGCTTAAAGTAATATAAAAAGGCCTGAGCCTGATACCACTGTCTCACATTTAGTTCTAAGAAGGGAAGCGAAGGAATGAGATGAAGCCTCTCTCAAACCGCTGACATTGCTATTCAATAGAATACCTTGCGCGTTTGGAGAACTATGCACGGATGCAGGGGGAGCTAGCCACCCTTAACACTGATATTTAAAAAAACGCAGCAAGTTGCCTGCCCATTAAAACTATCGTCCGATTAGCTTATCCTCCAGTTGTATGTAAAATGTTAGAGTATACACGCATGTAAGAGGCAGACTCGTAAATCACTTAGAGGAGAAAATAACATACTTAACAGATACGTCACAACGGAGGGGAGCTTTCATAAAAGAACGGTTCCTGCTTGTAAGACGAAAACCGACTTCGACTTCTTCCACGGATACTCCTGCAAGACCGCTACCGATGAGAGGTAAAAGTGTAGATATGATATAGTTACCCTTGATTCTTCAAAAGGCCTTTGACAAAGTTCCCCACAAAACGTTTACTGCTAAACACTAAAAGGCGCATGTGGCATACAAGAGGGTGTGTTGAAATTGATAAGAAAAAAATTGGTGAAGAGTTTACTCGAGCGACCGAAATCAAAGTCAGTAAGTAGTCGATAAACAGTAAGGCATCTAAATGGACCAATGTAAGTAGCCGGGGTAACTCAAGGGTAGGTACTAGGACCAATTCTCTTTCTAATTTACCTGTCGACGGACATAGATGAGGAGGAGTAGTGAGGTCGCACTGTACAATCTCTAATAATTTGGTGGACGATACAAAACTTGCAAAATAGCGTACTCTCAAAAGTAATCAAGTTGTGAACTAGTTATATGCAACACAGTCTAGATAATGTTGAGAATGCTTGGTCTGCAATTTGGGGCAACCGATGAGTTTCAGCATGCGGATTAAAAAGTAAAGTCCTCCACATATCGGATACCCTAAAAATGAGAAAGCAAACTCTTCGGTGAATGGGCACTCAGCTTAGAGTAATGGAAACAGAGAAACAGATCTGGGGGTAGTACAATACGGAGTAAACTAAAAAAACCGATTCAACAATGTTCAGAAGGTGTTAAGAAGGCAAACATAATAATTGGTTTTATAGGCAGGTCATTTGCGCATAAATCCAACTACATTATCCTAAGCCCTTTACAAGTTTCTTAGGTACGCCCTCATTCTGGAAATAGACTGCGGTTCAATCCTGGTTTGCCCTTATAACCGGAAAAAGAATGTACTAGGACAAAGCTAGAACGAGTGGCAAGTGCATAGAAAGTCCGAGGTACCAAAGACGTGCTAACTCGCCTAACGAGCAAACCATACGGGGAGGGTCTTATGAGAGGAGATTATGAGAATCTGTATTTACCCTTTAAGCCACCCGCAGATTAAGGAAGGACGAGGGCGGCTGAGTATTTGCAATGTGTTCAAAAATGCATCAAAGGGACATGGCGACACTATGAAAAAGCTGCTACAGACAGTTAGCTAGAGTACTTCAATATCGACCCAATCTAAAGATACAGACGGCGGGGGTGAGGGTGAAACGGTTGCAATAAATTATGGGTTAGAATCTTTTAACACTCACACAAAATCTAGTGTCTTTCTTTTCTTCAATCGTAATGTTGTCAACATAGTGGAAATGAGGCTCTCACGAGGACGTTATAGACTGCAGCACCCTTTAATTCATTTAAGACTTCGCACCTAGACAACTATCTAGCGACATATGACAGGATGGCTGGACTGAGTTTGTGAAATGAATTCCTTTAAGTTAGCCCACCCTCCAGTTAGCTAACCCATCTGTTCCCCTACTAAGTTCCTTATACTGCCAAAGGCGTCTTAGTTACAGGGCAGTAGTTCCCTTTCCAATGTTCCGACCCACTCTAAACAATGTGTTTGGACACTTGATCCCGATTGGTTTGGAGGACAAGCAAATCTAGAAGTGTCACTAGATCTGTTGGTGCTTAATTTCCTTTGTCACTCCTTGTGTACTCTCTCTCGCTAATGTCTTGTCATCCTTCTGGGTTGGTTGATAACATAGTTAATGTTATTCGCAGAAAATAAGGAGGACCCTGGGGAGTCAACAGATTTATGAAAAACTAGAGTGGCGTGTTAAAGGTTATATATCTTCAAGAAACCAAACAGGCCAGTCTATGTGATTAGACGTACAAGTTATAAACTGGTGTAAAGCCATTTTCACGGACCACCTGCAGCCGCTCACTTTATCGGATGGCAACGTCTAAACTGAGATGTGGTGATGCGCGAACTAAGTGGGCAAATTTTGCGGTGTGATGGCCAAATACCTTTTGTGTGCTTTGTGATCGTACAATTCTAATGAATATAGGCTGCTATAACTGTATACAGTTACAAATGTTGACTGTGTGAGCTTTATGAAGGTCAAGGAGGTCAACTGTGTCATTTGAGAAACCATAGCGAAACAAAGAACAATTATTGAATGTCAATTTCCCAAATCCCGCGATGATTTATGCAGATAAGAACATAAGAAAATGGGGAAGTCTGCAAAAAGCCGATCGGCCCATACCAAGGCTCGATCCACTGTCACGAGACCCAACCCCAATTACAAGGCACCAATTATAGACCCATCTCACGTAATAAACTTGGAGTACTGACCCTACCAAAAACGGTCAGAGATTTAACAACAAGATTACGGGGGGTCTGTGGAGCGCGCCGATTGGCCCACACCTGGTAGAGTCCCCCTCACCCCCAACCCATCTCGTCCATATGCACAATCTAATTTTATCTTAAAGCTACCCAGTCGTTCTGGCTCCGAGCATGACTTGGATACCTATTCAGACCAATCAGTACAACTCTGTTACCAAACCAATATTGGCCTAATATCTTTTCTGAAACTAAATTTATCAGATTTGAAACCATTTTGTACGAGTTATTTCGCTATCACTGAGCCTTTAGTAGCATTTGATCATGTCTGCCATTTATTAATTCCACTAACCCACTCTGAAATAGCCTCTACTCATGTCACCTATAACTCTGGTTCTCGACTAACGACATTATAAGCCAAAATTTCTAAAGCCTTTCTTCATACGGAAGAGATTATAATATTATGGATCATTTTTGTCATTCTACGTTGTACTATACTACAATAAGAATGAGTGCCAATTCGGTGTAAACTAGGGACACCAAAAGTTAAAACAGCCTGATCCATATGGGGTCTCACTAATGACAAGTACGGAAATGAGGGAGTTTTAAGATAACATCAGCAGTTCTGTTACTCACAATCCTAGGATATGAACCCGAGAATCCTGTGTGCCTTGTTACGAACGTTCTTATACACTTGTTTTCTAGGCTTCAAATACATTGGCATAACAACAGAAACACCTAGATCTTTCTCACAGTCTGAGTTTTCTAATTCCATATGTAGCTAGTTGTATGATGGTTTAGGAGAGAAATTGTATGCCATCTTCCCGTATCTTTAATACATTGCATTTGGTTCAATGGTTATAACTTTCATCTGCCATTTTTACTGACCATGTCGGGTAAGAGTAGGTAAGATCCCTTTTGCAGACAACGCTAAATATCTATAAAAGTGAATCAATTGATTCGTTCCCATTGTGGGATTGTCTGCAAATTTACTTATCCTACTAGTATATACCATAAATACAGCGTCATTTATGTATATAATATAGACCAACAGAGGACCCTAATGCGCAGATCCCTGTAGTTATAGGGTGGAGGGGTGTGGAGGGTGGACTGATAAGAGTTCACTTGTCTTTGGGCAGTAAAATGCACAGATGGGGGCCACAGGTCGACACCACACCCACGCGCACCCCAAGGAGTACTGGGTGTGACTAGTAGGCTAAGTGAGTCAGGGGCAAAATTGCTTACGTACGAATCATTCACCCCGATGTTAGTAGTGGTATGGATGATCAGGTCTCTGTCGCACCTTCTCAATGCGGTCCCTGTATTTGACGGAACTGGTGTAACAGAGTTGTTTTAATAGAGTATTTTGAGAGGAAAAGTGCCTTGGGGTAGGCATCAGTTGGCCTGAAGTTAATGGAGGGCGAGACCTTGTGTCAGATTCTGATAGACATCAAAGGGTAAGGGGCTCAAGGCTAGCGATCTGACACTTGGCCCTTGGAGTCCTCGCGTGTGTGTTTATGAGGAGCTCAAGGAGTACAAAGGAGGGAGTACGCAGAAGGAGAAGCAAAAGGCAACAAATAAGATCTAGTGAACCTTCTAGGCTGCGTTGAAAGGAGGCTGTCCTGCGGGGACATACGAGAGTTGATCACAACAAGGGAAATATAGGTTAAAGTTCCGGGGTGGCGAGGGGTGGACGTAAGGGCACGCGAGACAGAAGACCTTTCGTTGGAGACACGCGCCAGGCAGGTGTCCGAACGCTAGACTGGGAAAACTGGCGCTTACAGATCAGAGGAAAAGACAAAACGTTTGATGCAGAATGAAACCAGATGAAGCTTCTAGAGCAGCTGTTATAACGGGTGACACGGGTCGGCGATGCTTGACTTTAAAAGATGACCTAAAGGAGAAGAACCCAATAAGAACTACTCGTAGAAAGCGAGACAGGAGAATGGGCACCTGATTCTGTCGGTTGTCCACACTAACTTACGCGACTTCTGCGGGTGCGGCTCTGCCCCACGAGAGAAACGATGTAGGGCCGATAAGGGAGCGTTACCCTTCACCCTCCACTCGGAAATAGGGATGCAGCTTCAAATAAACAATACATTTAAATAATATAAGTCCTAAATTGGAAGCAGCACAAGAGAGCTTGAAGGTCACGAAATCCTAGCACACGCCCCGTTTAAGGAAGAAGTGTTCACGGGGACCTTTTACAGACCTCAGTATAAGTCCAAGGGTGCGAAGGATAGTACTTAGATTCGAGTGTTATCACTGCGACGCACGTGTAGAGGGGCACATGGCACATGAGCATTGTGCACCGAGCAGGGACCTCCCGCGGACGGGCGCTGAGGGTCATTGGACGTCGCCAGCATTGGGGTGTTCCAGAAGGCTCTCTGTGTTTGTCTGGAGGCATTAGTTCCCGGAGAGGATGGAGCTCCGGCCAGTGAGATGAAGTGAGTTCCGGAAGGTCTCGAACCTATGTCCGCGAGATGTCCGTTTTCGCGACCATGTAAGTGAGGCAGAAGGGCTTATTCTGAGTGCCGTGGGAGGGCAAGAGTGGACGGGGGGACGAGCGAACCGAATTATAGAGCTTTACGAAAAGTCGGGCTGAGGTATTCAAACTTGTGACATGACACATGGTAGACCACCTCACTTCAGATCACGTCTTGAAGCCTTGTCAATGTAGAAGGGGGGGGGGGGTCGAGACACCTTAGTAAACTAGAACACCCTGTTGCCGTCGCGGGTAGTGTTGTGGTGGGAGGATTTGCAGGGAGGATAATGCAGCTTAGGTGATACCCGGTTGTTAGAATGGAGCCTTGAAGCTTGACGGTTGCGTGACTCGCGAAGACTGGATGTGGGAATCTTGGAGAGAATTGCCTAGGTGGGATCGTCGACCTCCTTCTCGGCAATGACTTTGCAGTGCCTGCTTGCATAGGTTTCACCCTTAGTCGTTACGAGGAGCCGTGCGATGTCGCGGGTAGGGAGGAACCGTGAGTGGGTTGGAAGAGGAGAGTGTGTCAGGTGCAGACCAATGGCGTAGTGTTGTAACCAGGTATCTCTTGCATTCGACGAGAGGGAATTTGTGAAAGTGACTATAGAGCCAAAGACAGTTCTTCAAGCATAAGCGTGTAAGGGATACGGTCGACGAAGGAAAGGTGCTGAAAGCTGATAGTCGAGGTGGAAGCAAGAGATACTAGTACCCCACGCAGCCGTTCTCGGGGACTCAGTATTAGCACCGTTATTAGAGTCTGGAGAAGCACCACCACCTGTCACTGAGAGTGTAGAGGCAGGGCTTAAAGAGACTCAGAGGCAGCAACGGTATACACGGAGAGAGCAACGGGATGCAAAGTTCGATGTTGGGGGAGGGCATGAGTTGTTTCGCAAACACTTAGACAGGCTAGCTCCCTCAGATATTCGCAAATTGCAGCTAGAAGACCCGGAGGTTCTAAAGTGTAGTAACGGTGCTGTCGAACTCGAAGAGGACAGGGATGCAAAGTCTGGAGATTTTTTTTCATTGATGGCATCTTGTATCGGCGATTCCAAGACCCGCAGAGAAGTTGGGAGGGTGGGTCAGGAGTGGTAGACCAGCTGGTCGTACCGAGGGTATGCAGGGATAGCCTACTAAGGTTGGCTCATGATGTACCGCTGGCGGGACACTTGGGTGTCCGTAAGACGGTGGCGGCTTTGGGGAAACTGTTTTGGTGGCCTGGTTTGAGAGCACAAGTGGTGTCATGGGTGGCAATGTGCAGTGTGTGCCAAAAGGTCGGGAAACCTAACCAGTGCATCCCAAAGGCTCCGTTACACCCAATTCCCGTCAGCGGGCCTCCCTTTAGTAAAGTAGTAGTCGACATGGTTGGCCCCCTCCCCCCCACAAGTGCCGGAAATAAATATCTCTTGACAGTCATGGACGTAGCAACTCGGTACCCAGACGCATACCCGATGAGAAATGGTTTGGCGAAGACGGTGGTCCGTAACTTGCTATTATACTTCTCGGTACGGATACCCGCAGGAGTACAGTCAGACCAAGGATCGAATTTCACCTCCAACTTGTTCGTTCAGACAATGAAGCAGCACGGGATAGTCACTGTAGTGTCATCTGCTTATCACCCAGAGAGTCAGGGGGTGTTAGAGAGGTGGCATTCCACTCTAAAAAGCATGCTTCGCTGCTATTGTCTTGAGAACGGCAAGGACTGGGATCTTGGCCTGCCGTATGTGTTATTCGCTGCACGAGAGGTACCTGGGGGGAGTTTGGGGTTTAGCCCTAATGAGCTTGTGTTTGGACACCGCGTCAGAGGGCCTCTCCACATGGTAAAGGAGATATGGGAAGGCACCGCTAAACCATGTTCTATGCTTAAGTATGTCCTTGAGAGTAGAGAACGAATGTTGCGTAGTCTGGAGTTGGCTGGCCGCAATCTGTAGGCTCTCAGGCCCTCATGAAGGA
>CM064499.1:12993082-13239738 GCA_032716605.1 Paralithodes platypus | reverse complement strand
GGCGAAATGATACCCAAACAAACTGCATGAAAGTACTGCTGTATATTGCTGCCCTGTCACTATATATATATACTATACCGGTGTATATATATATTATAGATATATATATTAATATATATATATACTATCTAGATATATATATTATATTATATAATATATATATATATATATATATATATATATCATATATATATATATATATATAGTCTATATATATATATATCTAGTATATATATATATATACTATATATATAGAGCATATATATTTATACACGTGTAGTAGCACGTATAACATACTTGTATAGACAGGATGTGATGCTTGCCAGCGGCGACCCAAAAGGACCCTAATGCCAAGCGCTTTCTTCAATGTCCATTTTGACGATTCCTGTTTCATTCCTGGTTCTATCAGCATCATCTAACATCAGCAAACAGCCCAAACTTCAGGGACACTCAAAATAAAATGGTGAGGTTCATGCTGGAACCTAGGACCCAGATCGCATTGTTGGCCATGGAACCAACTTCAGGTCACTAGGTATGCTACAATGTCTCTGACAGGGCCAAACAAATCAGACTCATTAATGCCTTCAAGATATTTTATGATAGGGCTCCGAGAGTATTTAAAGAGTAATTTTGTTCAGGCAAATGAAAGGAATGGGACACAATATACGGAATAGGAATGTATAATTTTTACAGTTCGACGATAATCCCAAGGACAGGGTAAGCTAACATTCTTCTTCCACTGCCATCAAAGACTGGAGCAACCTACCACAGACAGTTCGTGAAAAGAGAAACAATTGTATTCACTTTCCAGACGTAGCTTGTAGGAGCACCTGAACCGAAATACGTTGCGAGAAGGGAGCACCAAGCTTATATCTACTACTACAATACGACCTAAGAGATAGGCAAAAACCCAACTGAATTGATTGCTCAAAATAGTTTGACCAGTTTCCCCAACTATGATAATGTAAGGTAGTCTTATATAACCCCTAAAAAGACTTTCTCTACAGCATCTACTGATCCTTTTTCATTTACATTTTTTATTCTCCCCTTTTTTCCCAGCTAACTTAATCCCACAAGGGTACCCCAATGGAAATACGCACTCAACGGCCTTATTGGGGCTATCCTTAGTTGGAATTATGCAAAAGCTGGTACTTGTCATTATATGTCACAAATTATGTGGTTACCAACATTGTACAATGCGAACTGAATAAATATTTTTATTATTATTATTATTATTATTATTATTATTATTATTATTTATTATTATATTATTATTAATTATTATTAGTTGTCTACTAGTTTGTAGCAATCCAAGGAAATGGATTAAAGTTTGTTAATTAAACCTTCGGGTCCAATTGATATAGTCTTTGTCCATTGGTTGTTCATTAAAGCGGAGTTGTGGCCCGCTGTGAGTCAACACTTGACATGTTCGCTGGTTTTACTTGTACATGTAAATATATATTAATTTCGGTCTGTTGCTTACTTAAATAAGATACAATTGTTCATTATTACACATACAGCATACAATGTAAATGCTCCGAACGAATAAAAACTATAAAGGCTTACAACAAGGTTACTATATATGGTTTATGTTAAGCACACTCTGATGCTTTCTACCCCCTGCCTGCCCCCCCACCCCACACCACCCCACCCCCCCCCCCCCCCCCCCCCCCCCCCCCCCACCCACCCCACAATCTGCAGTCTTTTACCCTTTGGTTATAAGCCAAACTAACCTTTATATCTGGTTCTCCAACTCTGCCTCATGGGTAGTCCGAGTATGGTTTGGATAGTGGCGTCCGTAGCTTGCATACTCCTGCAACACTTCTTGGACCTTTTGTAGCTCTGTCAACACATCACTCACTACCATTGGGCTCTGCACACCACCGGATCCTAAAATATAAATAATGGCCATTTCCCATCATAACCAACACTGCTTGGACCTTAGCAGTTCTGTCAACAGGACACTCCCTTCATTGTGCTCTGCACTCACCGGATCTAAAATAATAATGCCATTCCCATCATATCCAAATTGTTGTAAATTACTACCGTACAATGGGGATATTGCGCCAGTTTTTCCTTGGTTGTTTTGCATTAGAATATATGTCACAGAAAGTACAAATACAGTTTGCTTCACGTTTATTGCCTAAGTTACGGTATATAGTTGAGGAACTTACATAGTGAATAGAGAGTTGCTAACAAAAATAATAACCTCTTGATAAAATTTTATAAAACCATGGCACAAATGTCCCTTGCTCTGGGGTTATTGCGTCACTCTATTAGAAAATGATAATAACATTAACACCTTACGAGCGGCCTATGCGGTTTATTTATATGTACCGCACAGCGGGGTGTTTTTAGCCAAAATAGGGCTGTTTACGTGATCATTTTCATGCCTAAATAAGACCCAGAACGTAAAACAAGTACCTATCCCTGAAAGGGCATAAACAGAGCTTTCGAATGACACCATAACGATCCTTGTATGATGGATAGTTTTCTTGCAATAACCGTGCAACGCGAGTGCAAAAAGCAGGTAATTCGGTACTTTCGGTACATAATTGAGTATGTAGCGAGTGAGAGAGGGAGGAGGGAGCTGAGATTTGTGTCAGTAGGTTCGCCGCGGTGGTCTGGAGCAGTCATACGCTCGCTAGTCTCCTGCCACCACTTGTCTCTCTCTCTCAGCCACATTACGTGCTGAAATTGCCACTCGACCTATGTCGAGCGCCGCCACATAGTCCAGCTTTATTTAACTCGACTTATGTTGCTCGCCGCTAATTAGGGTTAAAAAAGAACATCATAATCAATGATTTTAGACTTTATGAGTAGTGTAGTGTTGTGGTAGAGTATTATAGTGGTAGTGTAGTGTTATGGAAGTGTTCTACAGTAGTACATAATACAAAATACAAAAAATACTAACAGAGCTGAGGAAAGGTGAGGTGAGGGGTGAAGTGAGGTGAGGTGAGGGGGTGAAGTGAGATGAGGGGGTGAAGGTAGGTGAGGTGAGGAGGGGTGAGGTGAGAGAGGTGGGGTGAGGAGATGTGAGGTGAGGAGAGGAGAAGTGAGGAGAGGAGAGGAGAGGTGTGAGGAGAGGTGAGGTGAGGTAAGGTGAGGAGGACATGTGAGGTGAAGAGAGGAAAGGTGAGGTGGGGAGAGTTGATGTGAGGTGTAGTGTGGGGGAGGGGAGAGAAGAGGTGAGGTGAGGAGATGTGCGGTGAGGTGAGGAGAGGAGGGGAAAGGTGAGGTGAGGTGAGGAGAGGAGAGTACAAAGGAAATCAAGCAACAACATGGCTAGTGACTCCTCTAGGCTGCTTGTCCTCCAAAACACTGAGGATCAAGTGTCCAAACAGTGGTTTAGAGTGGATAAGGGAAAATTGGAAAGGGAACTACTGCCCTGAAACTAATGTCCGTGGCAGGATTAGGAAGTTAGTAGGGGACAGATGGGTTAGTAACATACCACAGTTATAATGGATCTTTTGTATATCTGGGAAAAAGAGAATAACGTCAAAGTAATATATATACGCAATATTCCTTTGATGAATCTGAGGGGGAATAAAATAAAGTTATTCATTTACAAACGCAGTCAGTCGCGGGTTTGATGCAAGATATTTGTCTAAGCGAAGTTTAAAATAATCAACGGTGCTGCAGTCATTAACGTCTCAGGGAAGCCCATTCCACAAGTTGACAACTCGATTGAAGAAGAAATTCTTATATTTGTGTGAGTTAAAATATTTACCAATAATTTTGTAACCACTTCCCCGCGTGTAATTAGATTGGTCGATAGTGAAGTACTTACTACAGTTCATAACTATATTGTCGATGCCTTTGATGATTTTGAACACTTGAATTAAGTCGCCGTTTAGTCTGAATTGGGTTAAAGGAAATAGATTTAATTTTCTAAGACACTCCTCCTATGGTTTGTTCTGTAAGCTAGGTATAATTGTGTTAATTCTACGTTGAACTCGTTCTAGCTTGTCTATATCGTTTTGGTAATAAGGGCACTAGGATTGAATGCAGTATTTCAGAAGAGGGCGGACTGAGGAATTGTAAAGAGTTAGGATAACTTCTTTGGATTTATGCACAAATGACCTGCCTATAAAGCCAATTATTTTGTGTGCCTTCTTAACGACTTCTGAAGGAGAGGTGAGGTGAGGATAGGAGAGGTGAGGTGAGGAGAGGAAAGGAGTGGGGAGGTGAGGTGAGGAGTGGTGAGTGGCGATTTGAGGTGAGGAGAGGAGTGGTGAGGTGAGGAGAGGAATGGTGAGGAGAGGAGAGGTGATGAGATGGGAGGTGAGGCGAGGATAGGATAGGTTAGGTGATAGGATAGGTTAGGTGAGGAGAGGTGAGGAGAGGAGAGGTGCGGAGATGGGGTTGAGGTGAGGATAGGAGAGGCTAGGTGAGGAGAGGTGAAGTGAGTGAGGTGAGGAGACGTGAGGTGAGGAGAGAAGAGGTGAGGAGAGGCGAGGTGAGGAGAAGTGAGGAAAGGTGAGGTGATGAGATGGTAGGAGAGGTGATGAGATGGTAGGTGAGGATAGGAGAGGTTAGGTTAGGAGAGAAGAGGAGAGGAGAGGATAGTAGAGGTGAGGAGAGGAGAGGAGGGGAGAGGTGAGGTGAGGAGAGGTTAAGTGAGGTGAAGTGAGGAGAGGTGATGAGATGGGAGGTGATGTGATGAGAGGTGTCAGGTGAGGTTATATTATTTGAAGTCACCTGCAAACAAAAAATGGTGTAATTACCCAAAATCCAAAGTGGCGCAATTACCCCATACCAAACTGGCGCAATTACCCCATTGTTACATATCAGTGCCTGCATGCAATATGTTCACAGCTAGTAAGTTACATTTTTGCCAGAACATACCGTATTAGGTCCACTATTAAATGGCAGCAATTTGAAGTTTGTACACATCTTTAATCATATAGCACCAAACCTTAGCGTTTGCACAAAATAATAAAAAACACAAAAATTCCAATACACAATGTTATTGTAAAAAACACTCTGAAACTCAATGTAATAGATTGGAATTAATTAGCCTACGTCAGGAGAGCCCTCTCCCACTGCACCACCTGGGGAGATACCCACCAGTAACTTGAACGACTCTCCCAAGTTCTGGGTTAATAATGGGTACTCCAATTCTGCTGTCTCCAGTACCATTTAACACCACCTAGAAAAATTATATAATCAAAATCCCCCCAACACCAACCCCTCAGACGACATCAAGATTTTCTACCTAATTAATGTCCTCTGATCACAAAACCGATAAAACATCATAGAAATCATAAACAAACATGTCCTACCCACCAACCCTGACAACAAAACTAAATGAATCATTTACTCCAAATCCCCCAGAACCTCCAACCTTGTACTCTGAAACAGGACCTACTTCCACCAAGAGCCCGATGAATGACGACCATGTGGTATACCAGCACATCTGTAACAATGGGGACTGTGGGTCCCATTCCTATATTGGTATGACACAGACTCGTCTGTTCCGTCGGCTCACTCTTCACCTTCAGTCAGGAGCTATTAAAGATCACTACCTTTCCCCTAACCACCCTCCCCTTACCCCCAACGACTTAAATAAACACACCTCCATAATTGATAAAGAAAATTACCCCAGAAGACTCTCTATACTTGAAGCTCTCTATATTCAAGCCTTAAGCCCCAGCATAAATAACCAAACCCTTGACCTACAAATGTTACCGTCTGCCAAACGCCACTACCCAGCCACGGCTCCCGCCCTACACCTTCCTCCTGTGCCCTCCTCGCGTACGCAGTCCAGAGCGCAGCCAACTACCCCCTTGACTTCCAGCAGCCAATCAGCGTTAACTTCGCCCACCCCCAGCTAACCCCGGACCAGATGCAGTGAGCGACTTGCGAGAAGGTTACCCGCAACCAATGACAGGCAACCAAACACGCAGTAGCCCCGCCCACTCCTCGCCCCCCTGATCTCCACATGTGTATATACTGCATACCTGTAGTATTGAGTAGTTTAATCATTCCTTGATAATGCTAGATGACTAGCGAAACGTCGGACCACCATGAACTTTGCAAACCTTATTCACCTTCTTACTGAACCCCAAAGAAGATTGATCAGAAATATTGAAACCCTGAATAATAGAATTTCGAATGCTAAAACTGCTACTTCTTTTAACCTTGTATGCCTTAAAGAATATATATATATATATATATATATATATATATGTTATGATTATTTTTATGTTTTGTCTATGTAGATGAGGGACACTAAAGACAGAACTGCCTGTAACGAGTGCCTCCCCCAGTTAAAAGAGTGACAGGGCCAAAATCAAGGAACGTTTGATCAAAAATGCCTGGACACATAGAGTTTGAAGCAATTTAAGTCATAGGATGAGGGGAAGATAGATTCAGGGAGAGAGTTCCATAGCTTAGCTGTTAACACCTTACGAGCGGCCTTTCTTTATATGTGTACCGCACAGCGGGGTGTTTTTAGCCAAAATAGGGCTGTTTACGTGATCATTTTCATGCCTAAATAAGACCCAGAACGTAAAACATACCTTAAAGGGCATAAACAGAGCTTTCGAATGACACCATAACGATCCTTGTATTATGGAGTTTTCTTGCAATAACCGTGCAACGCGAGTGCAAAAAGCAGGTAATTCGGTACTTTCAGTACATAATTGAGTATGTAGCGAGTGAGAGAGGGAGGAGGGAGCTGAGATTTGTGTCAGTAGGTTCGCCGCGGTGGTCTGGGGCAGTCATACGCTCGCTAGTCTCCTGCCCCCACTTGTCTCTCTCTCTCAGCCACTACGTGCTGAAATTGCCACTCGAGTTATGTCGAGCGCCGCCACATAGTCCAGCTTTTTTTAACTCGACTTATGTTGCTCGCCGCTAAATAAGGGTTAAATAAAAGAAGGTTTGAGAATATTGTTTCACTCTTGGATTGGAAAGTTTCACAGAGTAGGGATGGGATCGTGTTGCAAGACGGGTGTTACGTACTCTACATAGAGGAGATATTATACATAGAGAGAGCTCTGAGGAACATTGATTATTGTAATAGCAGTAGAATAGCAAAATGCAACACTGCGGCAAAGAGAGAGAGGTTGCAAAGATTCAGTGATTGGACGTGAGTTATGAGACGAAAGGCTTCTTTTCTACTTTGTCGAGAAGTGCTGTGTGGGAGGATCCTCCCACACATGACAATACTCAATACATGGGTGCGCGGTGCCCCTGTACAGAGCAAGAAGCTGTGCATGGTAAAGAACACCCAGAGGCGGTTGAGCACACCCAGCTTCTGGGAAGCTAGTTTAGCAAGGGTGGTAATATGGTCTTTCCATGTCATCAGGAGAGAAAGAGATTACAAAAATACTGAGAGAAATGAAGGATTTATTTGTGTATTGTTGACATATAAGGGATAGTCCTGTGAGAGTCTTTACTGGTACTTAAATGGAGAAATTGGTGTTTCGAAGCATTGAAATTACAAATAAAATTCTCTGCCCCAAATGGAAATAGTTGATAGGTCAGAATTTAAGTGTTTTATGGAATCATCGCATAATTTATGGAGTGCTTGTTCGTTAAAGTGTTCTGGAAAACTAGTTGAGTAGTGTAAGGTAGTGTCATCAGCATGTGAATGGATGGGTCTGAAGGTACAGTTAAGAAGTTCATTAATATATTAAAAGAAAATTGGAGATATGACAGAACCCTGAGGAACACCAGCGTTGATGGGTTTAAGAGGTGAACGATGGTCATCCACAACTGCTGCGCAGCTATGGGAACAGCCAGAAGGAAATTCGAGATAACGGCACAGATAGAGGGATAGAAACCGAATGAGGGTAGTTCAGAAATTAGGTATTTATGACTGATTCTATCAAAGGCCTTCGATATGTCTAGTGCAATAGAAAAGGTCTCACCGAAGACCCGGAAGTAGGATGACCAAAGATTAGTAAGATATGAAAGGAGATCCCCAGTAGAGCTACCCCTAACTCCCAACCAGCGGGGGGATGGTGGATTATCCTGGTAGCGGGCATATTTACCGAAAATGCGCATCGTTCCATGCTCTTTTTTCATACATAAGCAAGAGCCAGACTGTAATACAATTATATATCCGTGAAAGAGCGAAAAAACAAGCTTTTTAATGACATCTAAATCCTCATTGTACGACAATGGGTTCCCGTACAACGATCGTGCAACTGGAAGTGAAAAATACCCTAAAATGAGGTTATTTCTCTGGATTTATCCTTATTTTGAGTGTAATGTAGGTAGAGAATCGATACAGTCGGCCTTAGTGCCCATCCCGCCGCTGTTGCGAGTGGACCGAGCCTGCCTGTTGTCCTTGCAATGCTCGCTCTCTCTCTCCTCGCTCATAATGGCCTCAAAAAGGCACGTGTCATATGACGGGCATCGCAGGGGTGGCCATTATTCTCTCTCCCGTCATATGATGGTCACCGTCGGTTGAGGGTTAAAGAATCCATACTGGCGATCTGAGAGTAGATTATGAGAAGATAAATACTTAAGATATTTTTGAAGTAGGAATAGTTTCAAAAACTTTGGAGATGCAAGAAATGAAAGAAATTGGATGATAGTTGAAGAGTTGGGAGCGATCACCCTTCTCTGGGACAGGTTGAATGAGAGCAAACTTCCAGCAAGAAGGGAAGACATAAGAGGAGAGACAGAGACGAAAGAGTTTGCCTAGGCAGGGAGTCAGCACGGAAGCACAGTTTTTTAAGTACAACAGGAGGAACACCATCCGGACCGTACGCCTTCTTAGTATTAAGCCCAAAGATGGTAAAGGAAGGATTAGAAGATTAGAAGGATTAGATTAGAAGGATTAGGATATTAGGCATGAATAAGTGAAAGGGGGGGTGGAGGAAGGAATAGCACCGGAATCATCTAAGGTGGAGTTTCTAGCAAAAGTTTGAGCAAAAAGTTCAGCTTTGTCAGAGGAAGAAGTGATAGTTGTGCCATCAGAGTGGAAAAGGGAAGGGAAAAACGAGAAAGAAAAATTGTTGGAGAGGTTTTTGGCTAGATACCAGAAAGCTTGGGAAGAGCTAGAGTACTGTAGGGTAGTTAAACCATAGCGGCGAGCAACATAAGTCGAGTTAAATAAAGCTGGACTATGTGGCGGCGCTCGACATAACTCGAGTGGCAATTTCAGCACGTAATGTGGCTGAGAGAGAGAGACATGTGGTGGCAGGAGACTAGCGAGCGTATGACTGCTCCAGACCACCGCGGCGAACCTAACTGACACAAATCTCAGCTCCCTCCTCTCACTCGCTACATACTCAATTATATACTGAAAGTACCGAATTACCTGCTTTTTGCACTCGCGTTGCACGGTTATTGCAAGAAAACTATCCATCATACAAGGATCGTTATGGTGTCATTCGAAAGCTCTGTTTATGCCCTTTCAGGGATAGGTACTTGTTTTACGTTCTGGGTCTTATTTAGGCATAAAAATGATCACGTAAACAGCCCTATTTTGCTAAAAACACCCCGCTGTGCGGTACACATAAATAAACCACATAGGCCGCTCGTAAGGTGTTAAGTACAGTAATTATTGATGAAAGAGTGCTTGGCAAGTCGAAGAACAGATTTGGCTTTATTCCGGCTTAAATCATAGGAAGAATGAGATTCTTGAGTTTTAAGGCGTCGGTACTGTTTGAATGCTTCCTTCTTGTTGCGGACAGCAGTAGAGCAGACGTGAGTAAACCAAGATTTGTTTTCATTAGACTGAGAGAAAGAAAAATGGAATGTATGCTTCCATGCCCGATAGGATTACCTCGGTAATGTGTTCAGCACTCTTCCGAGGGTCCTCGGCCCACGGAAACAGAAATCTTCCATGGAAATCAAGAAGTACTGCCGAGAGCCTCCTAGTCGGCAGCCACACAGTACCACAAGCGCCGCCGGCTAGGAGGAACGGTTGGCCGTACTGGAGAGATAAGACAGGTGACAGAGATAAGTGTATGGTAGGAGGAGCCCAAAGGAGAGAAAAGATCGACTGTATAATAAGAAGGTTTTGTTAGAAACAAGTCAAAAATGTTGGGCCAATCTCCGAGGCGATCCAGGATACGGGTGGATTGCTGAACTAATTGCTCTAGCTCATTTTTGGATAGAAATGACGTAGGCTTGTTCACCAGGTTGGTCAGTAGTGAGAGAGGAGAGCCATTGGCGGTGGTGAACGTTGAAATCTACTAAGATGGAGATTTCTGAGAAAGGAAAGGAGAAATGGATAGAATGTTGTTCCACTGTAGAGTTTAGATAGTCAAAGAATTTGGGAAAGTCTGTAAAGATAGACAGCACATAAATATTTAGTAAGAGAAATGACAGGAAAAGTTTGAGCCATAAAGTTGAGAATTCAGAGGACAAAATCGGGAACAAGAGGAAAAGTGAGTTTGTTGTGCACGTATGTACAACATCCGCATTTGGCTTTGAAACTAGGAGAGAAAGTAGGAGGATACAGAAAAGGGGCTGCTGGCAGTTGCTTCAGACACCTGAGTATCCGGTTAGGAAAAGAAGATCAGGTTTGTAGGAGGAGAGATGGTGTTCAACAGATGGAAATTAGAGGAAAGTCCATAAATGTTGCAAAAGTTAATAGAAAGAGTATCAAGCCGAGGTCCAGGTAATTCTGAGGGGTCGTCAGGGTAAGGTCGGGCGTGTATGGTTTTCGAAGGGGTGAAGCCACAGAGTGTGAATGGTCAGGCAATGGAGATTGTCAGCTCATTTAAGTATCTGGGCAGTGTGCTGAGTAAGGATGAGAGTATGGATGAAGAAGTGCGGGAGAGGGTGCAACAGGGAATGAGGTTGTAGAAACACTGAAAGCAGTAACAAGAAATAGGGTGGTCAGCATGGAAGTGAAGAAGTTCTTGCATGACAGTGTGCTAATCCCGTAATTGACTTACGGAAGCAAAGCATGGACGTTGGTGGAGAGACTCAGACCAAGAGTGAGATGGGGTGGAAATTAGTTACTTGAGAAGAGCGTGCGGATAGACAGGCTGAGGAAGTAAGAGGGAGGAGTGGTGTGGAGTTAGATGTGCGGGAAAGTGTGAAGAGGAACACCTTGAGATGTTTCAGCCATAATGGAACGATAGGAAGCAAGAGAATTACTAAGACGGTGTACGCCAGCGAGGTGGAATGACAGAGAGGGAGAGGTGGAAGAATGGAGTGAAGAAGTATATGAAATGAAGGCGGCGGTGGATGGGAGGCGGGGGGGTACCGACTGACTGGGGCCAGAGTTGCATGGGGGCGTTTCGTTCATGGCCACAATGACTAAGAGGGTGTATGACAGCGAGGTGGAATGAAGAGAGGAGAGGTAAACCGGAGAGAGGTGGAAGAATGGAGTGAAGAAGTATATGAATGAAGGCGGTGCTGGTGTGGGAGGAGGGGTGCCGACTGACTTGGGACAGAGTTGCATGGGGGCGTTTCGTTCATGGCCACCCCTTCGGGGATCACGACGTCAGGCAATATATATATATATATATATATATATATATATATATATGTAAAATACTCCGGAAAAGGAGAGAGCCCCAAACAGAAGAGACTGAAGGAGTAGAAGAAGAAGGAAGACCCGGCAAGAAAAAGGGACCGGAAGAACCGAGGAAAGAAGGGACAAGACGAGGACCCAGCAACCACCCACAACACACAAGGATCTGCAGCAGTAGCGAGACTCCGGAAATAGACGAATCGCTATGTTGAAGAGGGACACGCGGAAGAAGGAATATCCACCCATGCCTGGCAAGACGATTCGCGCCCCATCACATCCCCGAAAAAGATAATATGTTACCCGTCAACCTTTTTGAAGAGAACCTTATGACACAATATATGTTTTCCTTTGTCTTACTCTTTTAGAATAGATACCATGTATGAGAAATGATGATATGTATCATGAATTACATTGTTAATATTATGTATTAGAATATTAAGAATATAACGTAACCAGTATGAAATAATATGTTATGATGTTTTGTTAACCCAGGAGCTGCCGGAAGACTCTTAAGAGTTTCCCCGGGCAACTGCGGGAAGACTCTAAGGTCCTGGACCTAAACAAATCCATTTAAAAAACCCCAAAAAAACTTGTACCCTTTTTTTTTTTTTTCTTTTTTAGCCGCTGGGCCATGCCAAATATCACTCCTCCACATCCCTCCTATCCCCACTTCCCCCCCCCCTCCTTCAATTATCATATATTTTCCCTGTTATTCCCTTTTCTGTGGTCTATTTTCGTGCTAACATTAGCGATTGCTAGCAGGGCGTTGTCATTAGTGTTACCAAGCGAATTAGGGGAGAAGTCAGAAAGATAATTGAGAGGTACCTCCAGTGTCTCCCAAAGCTTCGTGAGTGGAAGGTTGGCTCACACACTCTCGCTTTCATTTCGCGATTTTGACCAGCCAAACACTGTTTCCACTTGTTTATTGTTTTAACTGGTTAATATCTTCATTAATGGTAAAATACGCGCATATAATTAAGTATTAACGATATTTATGGTAAAATAACGATGTTAGTGATGGGAACAGGCGTGTGGTATCTCATACCCCCCATGCGCAGCCGAGAGGTTAAAACCTGATTATGCAATATTAATATGAAAGAATACCTCCTAAACCTTTGGGACATTGTTTCCTACACACCTATATTCATAAGCCTTCTTGTTATAATCTGATTACCTCTTCTAATTATCACACCACACCTGCTCTTCTTTCTCATAAGATTATATGTTATCTGTTTAGTACCAAAATAGACACCACGCCGAATGGCATTGGTGTTCCCCCACACACGCTGGAAATTGATGGCTCGCTCGCCAGCTCATCAGGAATACCAACACATTCTGAGAATGACGCATACGTACCGACTATCTTATAGATGCATTATCAAGATATGTTTTATGAATCATTGTAAACATAAATCTTACTAACAGGAATATAGTAGATCTTCAGTTCCAGATCCTTATGAAGGAGTTTGACCTATGAAATACTTCAATGCGCATTCCGCATGTCTGTACTTTACGGTGCACACGACACCAAGCATTCCGCTCAAGTTAAGATTTAAGGAACTCTTTTCCTTGAACACCTATATTGTTTCCCAAGGCTTAATTGAGCCCACCTATTATTATGTTCCTTCCAACAACCAACTATACTCCTAAAATCGGAAACTTTACAAACACATGTGGCAGTCCGTGGATTCGAATCCAGGATGCTCACACCGAAATCAAAACCTTATGCATCGCGCCACGAAGACAGTTAAAGAATGGTGGACACTGCCTACGATTTTATGCAACTTCGAATTCCTGCATATCAATCTAAGCATGTACACACATCCCAACTGCAACTCACGTAGGCTATGCATATGTGAATGGAAAGAGCAATTAATGGGGCCTAACCACTAGGGAAGTCCTCTCGATAAATTACCCCCTGAACCAATATCAATTATATGTTCCTTCCAACAACCAACTAACTCCTAAAATCGATTAATGAAATTTACAAACACATGTGGCTAGTGGATTCGAATCCGGATGCTCAACACCGAAAATCAACACCTTATGCATCGCGCCACGAAGACAGTTAAAGAATGGTGGACACTGCCTACGATTTATTATGCAACTTCGAATCCTGCATATCAATCTAAGCATGTACACACATCCCAACTGCAACTCACGTAGGCTATGCATATGTGAATGGAAAGAGCAATTAATGGGGCCTTAACCACTAGGGAAGTCCTCTCGATAAATTACCCCTTGTGACGCATGTCCAGTGTGAGCATGCTGTACAGAACGCCTAGTCATGCCCCACTCTCGCTAGGATCGTCAGGGCAGGAACTTTGGCTGTAGTCTATGTAGAGTTTCCTAACTTAGTTCATGTGAGCCGTTGTACTATAAGTAATATGAATATGTATTTTGTTTTCATCTGAGTCAACGAGTTCTATTTTATATCATTAGTTATAAGTATTGTGTGTAAAACTTATTTGTAATGATGGGAGAAGCGGCAGCCACAGTTGGGGGTCAGTGGGTGCGCCATGCGGGAGGTGGGCCTAACTCACTAGCACTCCCCCCCCCTCCCCCTCCCCTCAGTGCTAGGAAAGCCTTTGTCTATCCCAGAGGAGAGAGAGAAATTACGTAATGATTGTCAGTGGGCGGTCCTTAGTAGTTCACGTTGGGCTCACTAGAGGGCCGAGTATAAAAAGGGAAGTCTAGCCATTTTTTGATCAGAACTCATTAGGCAGAGCGACTTCTCATTTCCCTTGCTAACTATATATATTCTTCTGACTGATGTGAACTTTCTCTACTACCTTACATTCTTATCTCCTCTTTTCCCTACCCTTTTTAACTTCCATGGTCCCGTTGGTGCAGAGCTAGTCAGCCAACGTATTATCGCTTGAGTTCTCATGAGATACATGCCTATTAGATAGCCTATTTTGGAAGGGTTAACTTAGAATAGGATTGATTTATGTTTGTTGCACTTGTCTATGCATTTCCCTGTGTGTTATTATTATTATTCCTGGTTTCTGCTAGTCTAGGTAATGCTAGACTGGGGTAAGGCTTTTCTGTGTTACGAGTTGTTGTTTGATGCAGTGGTTAAGCGATAAACCTGCATACTCGTTTCGGTTCAGTGAAGCCTAGGTTGTCTTCGCGGCTGACTGTGTTGAGTTAATAATTTACAGTGCGTGAGGGCAAGAGCCTAACCACCCTGTATTTTATTAACAGCTTGTTTTTACTTTGTCAAGGAGCCGGGAGAAAACCAGATACAAGGGATCTGGATTTCTCAAAGTGCACTTGTTAGTGTTAACGTAATACTTTAAACAGTTGTGAGGACTTCGCTAGGCTACGAGCCGTTTTTGCTCAGTCACTGCTACCTTTTGCCCACAGTACCCCAGCTAGACTTTACTCGATTAGTAGATACAGAATAGTATTGAAGCTTTCCTTATGTATGATATTGTTTATGCACTATTGATTTCATGTGTTGCAAGCTTGGCTACTTTAGTGATTAGTGGCCCACGAGCACAATCCGAGTAGGCTATTGCCGTTGCATTTGCGGAGTACTTCTTTTTAATGTTTGCCATTTACTATTGCATATTCTTTTAATTATTCTTATGCCAATTTAAACCTGTAATAGTATTTAATTGCCAGTGTTTTTCTTATTGAATTACTGTTCAAAATCCGATACGTACTTCTTACGAGCATCCGAGAAGCATCTAACTTTTTTCAGAAGATTCCTTGCTCGATGCTTAAGGACTATTAATTAACGTAACGTAATAGTGCCGATCCGAAGTAGAGGGTGGAGGACTTCTTAAGTTCTTAGTCAAGGGTGGATTACTTCGGCTTCGGCCAACACTATTCTTTGGTGTTGTTGTTTCTTACTTCTTTGTTTGATTGTTGACCAGACTAGAGAATTCCTGTCTCTTTATTAGTCTGTTGTTGAACACTAGTACCGAGTTCTTGTATACCCCGTTATAGCAGATTGAACTCTGGAGGGTATTGGTGTTTTTTGTTCGGCTGGCAGTACTCAGGGGTTGGGATCGTGTGTTTCCGTTGTGGCAGCGAGCCGTATTAGAGTCCTGATTGAGAGCCCTTGTGTACCCGAGTGCCAGGTCGTAACAAATGGCGACCTTGCTTAGGATTTTGTGAACAGTATAAATTTTTGCAGAGTTGTACAACATTTGTTTGTTTTGTATTTTAGCGTGCATATTGAAGAATATTTGTTTTTGTATGGCAATTAGTAAAGCATTTAAGAGACTCCAGTTAATTTAGTAATTAGTGCTTGCATAGGAAGTTAAACACTTTTGTCTCGAGAATTTTTTTGTGGACTTCAGTATGTCGTGCATTAGCACTGACGATGAGCGAGAGATGCCATTTGAAGGTGTGCCGTTAGTAACCAGTGAGGAGGATGCTAGAGTTTTTGTGAGTAAGCGGTACCACGTGACGGAGGAGAGGCTGACTGGGGTGGATGTTTGTGGCTTGCACCTGATAGCCAAGGTTTTGGGAATTTCCAATGTAGTAGGGATGTCCAAGGGGGAGCTGATTTCCTGGGTGTTGCGTGGGCGACATGGGGTTTCGGAGGAGAGGGCGTTTGGGGGGGTTCCTCCCCAGATCCCCTCTCACTCGACTCCCACAGTGCCGTCCACTCAGTTACCGGAGGTTAGCACTCTCCCACAGAGGGATGAGAATTGGCAGATTGGAGTGCCCTCGGGTGGTGCACATGGTGGTTCCCCAGTTTTTGCCCCCCCTCCTTCAGTAGTGGCAGCTCCCTCTTCCTGTCTGTCTCCAGATATGGTATTTAGACTTGAGCTTGCTAAGATTGAGGCTAGGAAGCAGGAGGATGAGACCAGGAGGCATGAAAATGAGACCAGGAGGCAGGAGGATGAGACGAGGAGGCATGAGATTGAGGTTAGGAGGCATGAGGCTGAGCTTAAGTACGACTCGGAGAAATATTGTGCTAAATTAGATTTAGATAAGTCTCGTGCAGAGTCGACAGGGACTTGGATGGGCCGTGAGGGCCAAGTAAGAGAACAGTCCTTGGCCCAATTAGTCAAATTGGTGCCGGTATTTAGTGAAACTGAAGTCACAGAATTTTTTAATCGTTTTGAGAAGAAATGTAGGGAGCATAATTGGCCTGAAGAGAAGTGGGCAGCTCTAGTCTCCTCAAGACTTACGGGTAAGGGTCTGAAGGCTTATGATGCACTGCCTTTAGAGTCTTGCATTGACTACCCAGAATTGAAGAGAGCTGTCCTACGGGCATACGAGTTGCAACCGGAAACATATCGATTGAAGTTTCGGGGTGTTACAAAGACTAGGGAGGTGACCTTTCTTGAACATGCCCGGGACTTAAAAGATGCACTTAAAAACTGGACACGTTCTGAGAAAGCTGAGACGGCCGAACAGTTGACTGAGCTGTTTCTGCTCGAGCAGTTTTATAAGTGTACTGGTGCAGAAATGACTTTAACTATTAAAGAAAAGAACCCAAAAACTCTACAGGAGGCAGCTGAGATGGCTGACCTCCGGCTATCACTAATTCGTGGGTGCGGGTCTGCCCAGCGTAGTGAGGCAGGTAACAAGGGGCGTGACGCCCCCAACCCCCCAGTTAGTAATATACCTTATGCAAACAAGTACAAGAGCCATGATACCAAGACTGACCACAAGACTAGCACCGTCCCATTTAAGAAGGGGCCGGGCCCTTCCCAGTACCAAGGGAAGCCCAAAGGGGAGTTGGAGTGTTATCATTGTCATAAAAAGGGGCACTTTGCAAGAGTCTGTCCTAGCAAACCACCTACAGCAGCTGTGTCTTTGGCCTGCAACATTGGTGTGTCTCCGAAGTCATCTGAGTTTGCCTGGGGCAGTTCGTCAGAGGCTGAGGCACAGCCAATGCAGAAGCACCTGGGAGGCTCGAACCCTGCTCAGGATGTTTTTTGCGACCATAGAGGGCGGGGTTGCGTGATGTGGGCGGGGCGCAAGCATGGAGTAGAGGTCTTGCGTGATACAGGTGCTTCCCAGACTCTGATGAAAAACTTGACTGGCTACCCTATAAACGCGGCTCGGGTGGTAGTGGTGCAGGGTATTAATGCAACTCGGTCATACCCGCTGGTGCGGTTGGAGTTGGAGGTGGATGGTGTGGCACGTGAATTGGATGTCGGGATTGTGGAGAAACTGCCAGTGGAGGGCGTCGACCTTCTTCTCGGCAACGACTTTGCAATGCCCGCTTCCGAGGTTCTACCCTTAGTCGTTGCCGAGAGGCCGGCCGACGTGAGTAGGGAAGAGCAAGAGTGGGTCGAGCGGTGCCAGACACAACCCATGGCGTGTGTTGTCACCCGAGCTCGGGCAGCTAAAGTGTCACAGCCTAGTCCTCCGCCTTCAGACCAGCGGAGGAACGATCAACAGGAGGAGGCTAAAGCTGGAGTTGGTTTTAAGAGTTTTGACTCGGCGGCTCTCCTGGGTGATTCAGTATTAGCACCATTACTTAATTCTGGAGTAGCCCCTGGGCCTGTCATCGAGAGTGACGAGGCTGGGCATGACGAGTCTCCACGACAGCAACGTTATGTACATCGAGAGAGACAGAGGGAGCAGCCCAGTATCGGGGAAGGTCATGCATTGCTCCGGGAGCAGTTAGATCGCTTGGCACCCTCAGATATAAGTCGGTTGCAACTAGAGGACCCTGAGCTCCAAACGTGTGCTAATGGAGCTGTAGAGCTCGACGAGGACGGCGATGCACAGCCAGGAGATTTTTTTTATTTAGAAGGCATCCTTTATAGGCGTTTTCAAGACCCTAAACGTAGTTGGCAAAAGGGGTCCGGAGTAGTGGACCAGTTGGTGGTGCCACGGGAGTGCAGGGATAGCCTACTGAGGTTGGCGCATGACACACCACTGGCAGGACATCTAGGGGTGAGAAAAACGGTGGCGGCTTTGGGGAAATTGTTTTGGTGGCCGGGGATGAAGTCTCATGTGCAGTCATGGATAAACTCCTGTGATATTTGTCAACGTGTCGGGAAACCGAACCAAGTTATTCCTAAGGCTCCGTTACACCCTATTCCTGTGATTGGGCCACCCTTTAGTAAAATTATTGTTGACATGGTTGGTCCACTCCCTCCCACTAAGGCGGGAAATAAATTTTTGTTAACCATAATGGATGTTGCCACTAGATACCCCGATGCATACCCTATGAAAAATGGAATGGCTAAGACGGTAGTCAGTAACTTGTTGTGGTACTTCTCAAGGTACGGGTACCCGGAGGAGATTCAGTCTGATCAGGGATCTAATTTCACCTCCAACATGTTCAAGCAAACAATGCAACAGCATGGGATACGAGCAGTAGTATCGTCAGCGTATCACCCTGAGAGTCAAGGGGTGCTTGAGCGGTGGCATGCTACACTTAAAAGCATGCTCAGGGGTATTGTGACAACGGTATGGATTGGGATCTTGGATTGCCTTATGTGCTGTTTGCTGCTCGGGAGGTACCTGGTGAGAGCCTGGGATTTAGTCCAAACGAGCTGATTTTTGGACACCGTGTCAGGGGCCCCCTTAACATGCTGAAAGAAATTTGGGAGGGGACTGTGCAGCCTTGTCCATTATTAAAGTATGTGCTTGAAAGCCGTGAGCGCATGCTTAAGAGTCTGGAGATGGCAGGTAGAAATTTGACAGAATCACAAGCTTTGATGAAGGACAGGTATGATCGCAAAGTGAGGCTCCGGAAGTTCACTGTAGGACAAGAGGTATTAATTTTGTTGCCTTTGGTTGGTAACCCCCTCTCTGCGAAGTACACTGGACCTTATAAAATTGTAGAAAAAATTTCAGACTTAGATTACCTTGTTGCCACTCCAGACAGGAGGAAAAAGAACCAGTTATGTCACGTGAACCTTATTAAAGAGTATGTGAGGCGCCCCTCTGAGCCTCTCACTGTCCCTGTGTTGGCTTGTTGCGGCCGTGGTGGAGAAGGAGAGGGGGACAGTCAAGCTTCAGAGGAGGATAGCTGGGATCAACATGTTTCAGCGGATCAGTGGGCGGGGAACTCGAGCCTAAGGGCTGACGAGGCTATAGCTCATTTGCCTGAGCCGCAGTTTGATGCTATCCGTCAGTTGTTCGGTTCATACCCCACTGTATTTGCTGAACACCCAGGCCTCACTACTCAGGCTATGCATGATGTTGACGTGGGGGACCATCTACCCTTTAAGTCAATCCCGTACCGTGTGCCCCCCATAAAACTACCAGCTCTGAGGGATGAGTTGGAGTATATGCTCGGTAGAGGGTTGATAGAGAAAGGCACAGTTAAGTGGACTTCCCCTGTAACACTGCAGCCTAAGCCAGATGGCAAGGTACGCTTTTGTATTGATTTCCGTAGGTTAAACGGTTTGACTCCAACTAACCCATATCCTCTTCCTCGGGTTGATGATAGTGTTGACAAAATTGGTAATGCTCGTTTTTTTGTCTAAAGTAGATTTAGTAAAAGGTTACTGGCAAGTACCTTTGTCCGAGCGTGCTAAAGAGGTATGTGGTTTTGTTGTGGACGGGAGTACCTACCGGTGCAATGTTATGCCTTACGGGCTTAAGAATGCACCAGCAACGTTTCAGAACCTGATGAATGAAATTGTAAAGGACATTCCAAATTGCACCGTATATTTGGACGATGTAATCATTTATGATGACGACTTTGAGAGCCATTGTGAGCACCTTGAGACCTTGTTCCGGAAACTTAGTGAAGCAGGTCTGGTAGTAAATTTGGCAAAGTGTGACTTCGTAAAAGCCACTGTGCAGTACCTTGGGTTTGTAGTGGGAAGGGGACAGGTGTGCCCTCCTCAGAACAAGGTACAGGCTATCAATAAATTTCCGCACCCAACAACCAAGAAGCAGATTATGAGATTCTTGGGTATGATAGGCTACTACAGACGCTTCATAAAAGGTTACTCAACGGTGTTGGCACCTCTCACAGATTTGTTATCTAAAGACAAAAAGTTTTTGTGGGCACCTGAGTGTGAAAAGGCTTTCACTTTGGTGAAACATTTGCTATGTACTCACCCGATACTCAGGGCCCCAGACTTTAACAGGCCTTTTCAGCTGGCAACAGATGCTAGTGGTGTAGGGGCTGGTGCCGTCTTGCTACAGACAGACAATGAAGGTGTGGAACACCCAGTAAGTTTCTTTTCTAAGAAGTTCAATGCTGCACAAAAGAACTATTCTACAATAGAAAAGGAATTACTGGCGATTGTGCTGTCGCTCAGGCACTTCGAGGTGTATGTTCCAGCCTATGGCCCAGTCGTGGTTATCTACACTGATCATCACCCTTTGAGATTCCTGAATCAATTTCACAATCACAATATGAGACTGACCAGGTGGTCTTTGATGTTGCAGGAGTATAACCTGGACATCCGTCATATTGCTGGATGTGACAATGTGATCGCGGATTGTTTATCAAGGGTGGATGATCAGTCGTAGGCTATCACAGGTGTGTGGGTTTGAGTGGAGGAAAATAGGCTGCCCTTATAGTGCAGCCGGGAAAAAACATATTAAAATATAAAAATCATATAAAAAACTCTTTCTTTTGATATAGGTAATCGTATAAGTTTGTCATAGCCTATAGAGTTTGAGTAGTCCACAAACTATCAAACGGCTGAGCTGCTGTAAGCTCGCTCTGGGAGCATGATATTGTGTCTTTTTGCTATTGTTGGGAGGAGTTATAAAATGTGAATTTTTGGTTAATAATAAGATGCGTTTTGGTGATAAACTCAGCTTTGTTTTAGTGCCATGCGGTCGCTGGGTCGCTGGGTGTGAGGGGCTTGATGGGGTTCTGTGTTTGTCAGATTTTAGCTCAGGGTTGAGCAAGTAAAATCTTGGGGGAGGTGTGACGCATGTCCAGTGTGAGCATGCTGTACAGAACGCCTAGTCATGCCCCACTCTCGCTAGGATCGTCAGGGCAGGAACTTTGGCTGTAGTCTATGTAGAGTTTCCTAACTTAGTTCATGTGAGCCGTTGTACTATAAGTAATATGAATATGTATTTTGTTTTCATCTGAGTCAACGAGTTCTATTTTATATCATTAGTTATAAGTATTGTGTGTAAAACTTATTTGTAATGATGGGAGAAGCGGCAGCCACAGTTGGGGGTCAGTGGGTGCGCCATGCGGGAGGTGGGCCTAACTCACTAGCACTCCCCCCCCCCTCCCCCCTCCCCTCAGTGCTAGGAAAGCCTTTGTCTATCCCAGAGGAGAGAGAGAAATTACGTAATGATTGTCAGTGGGCGGTCCTTAGTAGTTCACGTTGGGCTCACTAGAGGGCCGAGTATAAAAAGGGAAGTCTAGCCATTTTTTTGATCAGAACTCATTAGGCAGAGCGACTTCTCATTTCCCTTGCTAACTATATATATTCTTCTGACTGATGTGAACTTTCTCTACTACCTTACATTCTTATCTCCTCTTTTCCCTACCCTTTTTAACTTCCATGGTCCCGTTGGTGCAGAGCTAGTCAGCCAACGTATTATCGCTTGAGTTCTCATGAGATACATGCCTATTAGATAGCCTATTTTGGAAGGGTTAACTTAGAATAGGATTGATTTATGTTTGTTGCACTTGTCTATGCATTTCCCTGTGTGTTATTATTATTATTCCTGGTTTCTGCTAGTCTAGGTAATGCTAGACTGGGGTAAGGCTTTTCTGTGTTACGAGTTGTTGTTTGATGCAGTGGTTAAGCGATAAACCTGCATACTCGTTTCGGTTCAGTGAAGCCTAGGTTGTCTTCGCGGCTGACTGTGTTGAGTTAATAATTTACAGTGCGTGAGGGCAAGAGCCTAACCACCCTGTATTTTATTAACAGCTTGTTTTTACTTTGTCAAGGAGCCGGGAGAAAACCAGATACAAGGGATCTGGATTTCTCAAAGTGCACTTGTTAGTGTTAACGTAATACTTTAAACAGTTGTGAGGACTTCGCTAGGCTACGAGCCGTTTTTTGCTCAGTCACTGCTACCTTTTGCCCACAGTACCCCAGCTAGACTTTACTCGATTAGTAGATACAGAATAGTATTGAAGCTTTCCTTATGTATGATATTGTTTATGCACTATTGATTTCATGTGTTGCAAGCTTGGCTACTTTAGTGATTAGTGGCCCACGAGCACAATCCGAGTAGGCTATTGCCGTTGCATTTGCGGAGTACTTCTTTTTAATGTTTGCCATTTACTATTGCATATTCTTTTAATTATTCTTATGCCAATTTAAACCTGTAATAGTATTTAATTGCCAGTGTTTTTCTTATTGAATTACTGTTCAAAATCCGATACGTACTTCTTACGAGCATCCGAGAAGCATCTAACTTTTTTCAGAAGATTCCTTGCTCGATGCTTAAGGACTATTAATTAACGTAACGTAATAGTGCCGATCCGAAGTAGAGGGTGGAGGACTTCTTAAGTTCTTAGTCAAGGGTGGATTACTTCGGCTTCGGCCAACACTATTCTTTGGTGTTGTTGTTTCTTACTTCTTTGTTTGATTGTTGACCAGACTAGAGAATTCCTGTCTCTTTATTAGTCTGTTGTTGAACACTAGTACCGAGTTCTTGTATACCCCGTTATAGCAGATTGAACTCTGGAGGGTATTGGTGTTTTTTGTTCGGCTGGCAGTACTCAGGGGTTGGGATCGTGTGTTTCCGTTGTGGCAGCGAGCCGTATTAGAGTCCTGATTGAGAGCCCTTGTGTACCCGAGTGCCAGGTCGTAACATTAGGTACAGTAGGTTGTATAGAAATATTAGTTTGTGATAGTCATTGTGTTTAGGTACAGTAGGTTGTATAGAAATATTAGTTTGTGATAGTCATTGTGTTTAGGTACAGTAGGTTGTATAGAATATTAGTTTGTGATAGTCATTGTGTTTAGGTACAGTAGGTTTGTATAGAAATATTAGTTTGTGATAGTCATTGTGTTTAGGTACAGTAGGTTGTATAGAAATATTAGTTTGTGATAGTCATTGTGTTTAGGTACAGTAGGTTGTATAGAAATATTAGTTTGTGATAGTCATTGTGTTTAGGTACAGTAGGTTGTATAGAAATATTAGTTTGTGATAGTCATTGTGTTTAGGTACAGTAGGTTGTATAGAAATATTAGTTTGTGATAGTCATTGTGTTTAGGTACAGTAGGTTGTATAGAAATATTAGTTTGTGATAGTCATTGTGTTTAGGTACAGTAGGTTGTATAGAAATATTAGTTTGTGATAGTCATTGTGTTTAGGTACAGTAGGTTGTATAGAAATATTAGTTTGTGATAGTCATTGTGTTTAGGTACAGTAGGTTGTATAGAAATATTAGTTTTTTGTGATAGTCATTGTGTTTAGGTACAGTAGGTTGTATAGAAATATTAGTTTGTGATAGTCATTGTGTTTAGGTACAGTAGGTTGTATAGAAATATTAGTTTGTGATAGTCATTGTGTTTAGGTACAGTAGGTTGTATAGAAATATTAGTTTGTGATAGTCATTGTGTTTAGGTACAGTAGGTTGTATAGAAATATTAGTTTGTGATAGTCATTGTGTTTAGGTACAGTAGGTTGTATAGAAATATTAGTTTGTGATAGTCATTGTGTTTAGGTACAGTAGGTTGTATAGAAATATTAGTTTGTGATAGTCATTGTGTTTAGGTACAGTAGGTTGTATAGAAATATTAGTTTGTGATAGTCATTGTGTTTAGGTACAGTAGGTTGTATAGAAATATTAGTTTGTGATAGTCATTGTGTTTAGGTACAGTAGGTTGTATAGAAATATTAGTTTGTGATAGTCATTGTGTTTAGGTACAGTAGGTTGTATAGAAATATTAGTTTGTGATAGTCATTGTGTTTAGGTACAGTAGGTTGTATAGAAATATTAGTTTGTGATAGTCATTGTGTTTAGGTACAGTAGGTTGTATAGAAATATTAGTTTGTGATAGTCATTGTGTTTAGGTACAGTAGGTTGTATAGAAATATTAGTTTGTGATAGTCATTGTGTTTAGGTACAGTAGGTTGTATAGAAATATTAGTTTGTGATAGTCATTGTGTTTAGGTACAGTAGGTTGTATAGAAATATTAGTTTGTGATAGTCATTGTGTTTAGGTACAGTAGGTTGTATAGAAATATTAGTTTGTGATAGTCATTGTGTTTAGGTACAGTAGGTTGTATAGAAATATTAGTTTGTGATAGTCATTGTGTTTAGGTACAGTAGGTTGTATAGAAATATTAGTTTGTGATAGTCATTGTGTTTAGGTACAGTAGGTTGTATAGAAATATTAGTTTGTGATAGTCATTGTGTTTAGGTACAGTAGGTTGTATAGAAATATTAGTTTGTGATAGTCATTGTGTTTAGGTACAGTAGGTTGTATAGAAATATTAGTTTGTGATAGTCATTGTGTTTAGGTACAGTAGGTTGTATAGAAATATTAGTTTGTGATAGTCATTGTGTTTAGGTACAGTAGGTTGTATAGAAATATTAGTTTGTGATAGTCATTGTGTTTAGGTACAGTAGGTTGTATAGAAATATTAGTTTGTGATAGTCATTGTGTTTAGGTACAGTAGGTTGTATAGAAATATTAGTTTGTGATAGTCATTGTGTTTAGGTACAGTAGGTTGTATAGAAATATTAGTTTGTGATAGTCATTGTGTTTAGGTACAGTAGGTTGTATAGAAATATTTTGTTTGTGAAGACGGTTACACAATTCAAGGAAACTATTAATGTCATAGAGAATTATTATTTAAATTGTAAATATATAAAGGACGTCCATTATAGTGTTGTATTAAGGTAAACTATTATAAACAGCAGTAAGTGTTAACCATTCTCACTAAAACTCTTGTTGATACCTATGCAGGAAAGTATAGTATAAATTAATGTTTGTTTAATTGAGCATGACAAGAGATTAGTAGGATTGAACTGCGACTCTACCTAAATCTGTGAATAACCTTAGAGTTGGGTAGTCTTTAAGGGGGGTCACCTGTTTAAGGGGGTCACCTGTTTAAGGGGGGTCACCTGTTTAAGGGGGGTCACCTGTTTTTTTCTTCTCTTTCTCTCCTTTTCTCTCTTTCTCTGGCTTTTATCCATTTGGCCCCATTCAGCCAACTGCTTGAAGACGTTTATCCCCATTCAGGTATTGATTTCTTCTTGGCGAGCGATAGCGAGTCAGCATTGTATGGAGAAATCCGGCTTTACCGGAGACATTTTTCTATCGAAAAATTTACTAATTTAGCTTGCTGTAAAAGAAATACCGGTATATATATGCTGGCTCGCTACCGCTCGCCAGGAAAATACTAACATATGGATGGGGTAAACATCTTAAAACAGTAGTCTGAATGGGGTCGAATAGATACAACCCAGAGAGAGAGTGAGAAAGAGAGAAACAAACGAGGTGGGCCCTTTTAACGGTAGTAACATTAAAAGTAGAGTACTACGCTATCTATGAGAATTATTCATATTTGCTTAAACTATCTTATTTGAGTGGAGGAGTTGTCCAATTATAAGACCATGTGAGGCTGGAGATGCAAATATTATAGTTACAAAAGGTAGTGTTAAATTTTGTGTGAACGGTTTGTGAATAAAGTTGTTTTGTTTCCGATTGGCTGTTTTATCCACCTTAAATATAGTTTAATACTACAATTGTGATCGTGTTTAAGGGAGCCCACCTCGCTTTTTTTTTATCTTTCTCTCCCTCTCTCTTTGGCTTGTATCCATTCGGCCCCATTCAGCCTACTATTATAAGACGTTTACCCCATCCAGGTGTCAATATTTTCCTGGCGAGCGGTAGCGAGCCAGCATATATATATTTTTGTATTGACAGCAAGCTAAATTTGTACATTTGTCGATAGAAAAATGTATCCGGCAAAGCTGGATTGCTCCATACAATGCTGGCTCGCTGTCGCTCGCCAGGAAGAAATCGACACCTGGATGGGTTTAAACGTCTTAAAACAGTTGGCTGAATGGGGCCGAATGGCTACAAGCCAAGGAAAGCGAGAATAGGAGAGAAATATAAAAAACAGCCGGTGACCCCCCTTAAGGTGTGGAATTTAGGTGTGAGTATCCTAGGTTCGAATCCTTGGAGTACCACATGTATTCATTAGTTTCATTGATTTCATTAATTAGGTAAATGTGTAAGTTAGTTGGTGGGTCGGTGATAATATGAATAATTATTGTCTTATTGTATTACAATTATTATTATTATATTATTGTCTTATTATTGTATTACAATTATTATTATTATATTATTGTCTTATTATTGTATTACAATTATTATTATTATATTATTGTCTTATTATTGTATTACAATTATTATTATTATATTATTGTCTTATTATTGTATTACAATTATTATAATTATATTATTGTCTTATTATTGTATTACAATTATTATTATTATTATTGTCTTATTATTGTATTACAATTATTATTATTATATTATTGTCTTATTATTGTATTACAATTATTATATTATTGTCTTATTATTGTATTACAATTATTATTATTATATTATTGTCTTATTATTGTATTACAATTATTATTAGTATATTATTGTCTTATTATTGTAATACAATTATTATTATTATATATTGTCTTATTATTATTATTGTTATTATTACTTTATTATTACTACTACATGTGTATTTTGTCTGAAGGTTGAATATTAAGGGGGGATGGACCGCTTTTCTGGACCACTTTCTCCCTATGTTTAGCCCCATTAGTTTTCAGATGTTAAGATGTTTGCCCCATTAGTTAGTCGATTGTAAGACCTTTCGCCCCATTTCTTCGTCAATACTTAGACCTTTCGTGCTATTTAGGTGTCGATTTTTTCCCAGGCGAACGATAGTGAGCCTGTAATGTTGGAAGAATTTTTCTACCGAAAAATTTACAAATTAATCTAGAAGGGGGATGTTTTGGATGCTTTTTTTAATTTGATGGAGGTCTAGGGAGGAAACTAAAACAATAACGAATACATGCAAAAGTTGTACAAAAAGTGAACCATCTCGGGTTAATGGTTGTAATGGAAGGGCAGCAGCGATAACAACATTGCTTTACGTGACCATCCTTTATCATGCACTACACCAGTATTTTTACCATTATTATCGTTGCAATTAGTTATTGTCATTATATCCTGCAATAATAAGGTAACAAGATAACATCATAACATAACTGCATTACGTGACAGCTATAGTTTGTTCACTATGACGGCTCTAAAAATTGTGATACCTAGGGTCAGTTCGTTCCCTTCCCAGCACCTGATACCGAACAAAGATTGTGAGAATGAGTGTTGTTTACAGAAATTAGATGGATTAACACTCCCATATCTAAAGACAACGCATTTTTGTCAAGTTCTTTCGTCCATTAACGGTGCTGCGAAGGGAAATAATTGTTTAAGAATACCAACTAAAGCCTCTTATACTTCATGGAGGGCTGGAACAAATGGGCTGTACATTTCGAAATGGCGGGTCGAGAAGTTGTAGCTTTTATCCTTTTAATAACTCGTGGAGGGCTAGAGCAAAAGAGCTGTAAATGTCAACTCCTAGTTATTGTTTCACTTTTCCCAAATGGATGGGACTCGTCAGCCTTGGTTGGCAACCATCTAGGGGAGACAACCTTATACAAATCCGGGTGGATGGGACTCGTCAGCCTTGGTCGGCAACCCATCTAGGGGAGACAACCCTAAATACTGGTATATCCTTACTGCTTACAGCAGGTTGGTGGATGAACTAGCCACCCACTACTGTAGAAAATGTGCCAACAATACATAGAAGGCCTCCGAGTCACACGGTCCCTAAGTTGAGTGTTCAGTCCTGTAAGTCCTTCATAAACTGGCACGGATTGTCCTCATGGGGAATAAGTCCACTTGGGCCGTTTTGTGTATGGCCACCCTTAACGGTAGTTCGGTGTATGGCCACCCTCAACGGGAGTTTGGTGTCGGGCAATAGATGGGAGTTAGGTGTTGGGTAATAGATAGATAGATAGAAGTATGTGGTCGTTGACTCGTCATATTTGAGTTAGGAGAGGTTGGGAGTGTGGAAGTGTTAGACTCGTCATAGTGCATAGACTGCAGGTATCTTGCAGGGTGGCAAACCCGAACAATTTGGCTTTAACACTATTAGGATAATCTGTTATATTATTACTGGGGGTTTTGATTGTTGTTTGTCATTTTCTACCAATGTATTTTTAGTTTCCCCTAGACTAAGAAAAACGGCTCCCTCAATCGCTCGCCCAGGAAAAAAAAAATCTGAATGGGGTGAAGTGTCTTATAAAGTTATAATCGTCAAACTAATGAGGTGAAACTATGTAAAATCTCCAAACTAATGGAGTGAAACAGGGCGGTTCCAAAACGTCTCGCCCTGTACCAAATAGGGTTAAGACTGGAATTAATATGAGTTGGAATACAGAAAAATGAACATGTGATATTATTGTTTTGGTAATTTTATCGGTTCCAGTTAGAACTATAAATCATAATTTTAACTTAGCACAGTTATTAATCATCTATAAAGAAGGGACATGTGTTTTACAGTTGTTGTTGTTCCCCAAGCTGCCTGGCCGAACAGCCCCAAGGCCCCGAGCAAGGCCAAGGCCATAACCGAGCACCCCCACAGAACCCTCCCTGCTAACCACAATAAAGCCTGGGTGACCGAAGCCACTCCATGGCGGGGAGCCGAGGAGGGTGCGGAAACGCCCAGGAAACCAAAGCCCCACCCAGGGCCCGGTGCCCCTCAGCAATTATGAAGAGAAAGTTGAGGGGCAAAGGAAAAATGTGACGCTTTGGTTTCCAATCTTGGTAGATTGGGAGGTCAATCCACGGAAGAGACGCCGTCACTTGAGATCTAGAAAATATAGAAGTAAAAGGAACAGTCAGAGTAAGCTATGGTTATGGCAGAGATCGCTCAGTTCTCACTCTGATAGACCAGCCCATCACCCTGTGTTTTACAGTTATTAATATCAACTATAAAGAAGGGACATGTGTTTTAAAGCTGGTTTGCAATAGTCTTGTTTGGCAGGCTAATCATCGGTATTATCATCATTATTATAGTATAGTATATATGCAGTATATTTACAATGATGAGAATAATACCGATATTATAGTATTATGTAATATTCCTTATTAATACTATGATTATTATGTTATATTACAATACTCTTATTGTCAGTTTACATGCAGTAATTGTTATATTACAATACTCTTATCGTCAGTTTACATGCAGTAATTGCTATATTACAATACTCTTATCGTCAGTTTACATGCAGTAATTGCTATATTACAATACTCTTATCGTCAGTTTACATGCAGTAATTGTTATATTACAATACTCTTATCGTCAGTTTCCATGAAGTAATTGTTATATTACAATACTCTTATCGTCAGTTTACATGCAGTAATTGTTATATTACAATACTCTTATCGTCAGTTTCCATGAAGTAATTGCTATATTACAATACTCTTATCGTCAGTTTACATGCAGTAATTTTATATTTCAATACACTACCGTTAGTTTACATGCAGTAATTGTTATATTACAATACACTACCGTTAGTTTACATGCAGTAATTGTTATATTACAATACACTCCCGTTAGTTTACATGCAGTAATTGTTATATTACAATACACTACCGTTAGTTTACATGCAGTAATTGTTATATTACAATACACTACCGTTAGTTTACATGCAGTAATTGTTATATTACAGTACACTACCGTTAGTTTACATGCAGTAATTGTTATATTACAATACACTACCGTTAGTTTACATGCAGTAATTGTTATATTACAATACACTACCGTTAGTTTACATGCAGTAATTGTTATATTACAATACACTACCGTTAGTTTACATGCAGTAATTGTTATATTACAATACACTCCCGTTAGTTTACATGCAGTAATTGTTATATTACAATACACTACCGTTAGTTTACATGCAGTAATTGTTATATTACAATACACTACCGTTAGTTTACATGCAGTAATTGTTATATTACAGTACACTACCGTTAGTTTACATGCAGTAATTGTTATATTACAATACACTACCGTTAGTTTACATGCAGTAATTGTTATATTACAATACACTACCGTTAGTTTACATTCAGTAATTGTTATATTACAATACACTACCGTTAGTTTACAAGCAGTAATTGTTATATTACAATACACTACCGTTAGTTTACATGCAGTAATTGTTATATTACAATACACTACCATTAGTTTACATGCAGTAAATGTTATATTACAATACTCTACCGTTAGTTTACATGCAGTAATTGTTATATTACAATACTCTACCGTTAGTTTACATGCAGGAATTGTTATATTACAATATTCTACCGTTAGTTTACATGCAGTAATTGTTATATTACAATACACTACCGTTAGTTTACTTGCAGTAATTGTTATATTACAATACACTACCGTTAGTTTACATGCAGTAATTGTTATATTACAGTACACTACCGTTAGTTTACATGCAATAATTGTTTTATTACAATACACTACCGTTAGTTTACATGCAGTAATTGTTATATTACAATACACTTCCGTTAGTTTACATGCAGTAATTGTTATATTACAATACACTACCATTAGCTTACTTGCAGTAATTTTTATAATACAATACACTACCGTTAGCTTACATGTAGTAATTGTTATATTACAATACACTACCGTTAGTTTACATGCAGTAATTGTTATATTACAATACACTACCGTTAGTTTACATGCATTAATTGTTATATTACAATACACTAATGTTAGTTTACATGCAGTAATTGTTATATTACAGTACACTACCATTAGTTTACATGCAGTAATTGTATTATTACAGTACACTACCATTAGTTTACATACAGTAATTGTTATATTACAATTCACTACCGTTAGTTTACATGCAGTAATTGTTATATTACAATACACTACTGTTAGCTTACATGCAGTAATTGTTATATTTCAATACACTACCGTTAGTTTACATGCAGTAATTGTTATATTACAATACACTACCATTAGTTTACATGCAGTAATTGTTATATTACATTACACTGCCGTTAGTTTACATGCAGTAATTGTTATATTACAGTACACTACCGTTAGTTTACATGCAGTAATTGTTATATTACAATACACTACCGTTAGTTTACATGCAGTAATTGTTATATTACAATACACTACCGTTAGTTTACATGCAGTAATTGTTATATTACAATACACTACCGTTAGTTTACATGCAGTAATTGTTATATTACAATACACTACCGTTAGTTTACATGCAGTAATTGTTATATTACAATTCACTACCGTTAGTTTACATGCAGTAATTGTTATATTACAATACTCTACCGTTAGTTTACATGCAGTAATTGTTATATTACAATACACTACCGTTAGTTTACATGCAGTAATTGTTATATTACAATACACTACCATTAGTTTACATGCAGTAATTGTTATATTACAATACATTACAGTTAGTTTACATGCAGTAATTGTTATATTACAATAAACTACCGTTAGTTTACATGCAGTAATTGTTATATTACAATACACTACCATTAGTTTACATGCAGTAATTGTTATATTACAATACACTGCCGTTAGTTTACATGCAGTAATTGTTATATTACAATACACTACCGTTAGTTTACATGCAGTAATTGTTATATTACAATACACTACCGTTAGTTTACATGCAGTAATTGTTATATTACAATACACTACCGTTAGTTTACATGCAGTAATTGTTATATTACAATACACTACCGTTAGTTTACATGCAGTAATTGTTATATTACAGTACACTACCATTAGTTTACATGCAGTAATTGTTATATTACAATACACTACCGTTAGTTTACATGCAGTAATTGTTATATTACAATACACTACCGTTAGTTTACATGCAGTAATTGTTATATTACAATACATTACCGTTAGTTTACATGCAGTAATTGTTATATTACAATACACTACCGTTAGTTTATATGCAGTAATTGTTATATTACAATACACTACCGTTAGTTTACATGCAGTAATTGTTATATTACAATGCACTACCGTTAGTTTACATGCATTAATTGTTATATTACAATACACTACCGTTAGTTTACATGCAGTAATTGTTATATTACAATACACTACCGTTAGTTTACATGCAGTAAATGTTATATTACAATACTCTACCATTAGTTTACATGCAGTAATTGTTATATTACAATACACTACCGTTAGTTTACATGCAGTAATTCTTATATTACAATACACTACCGTTAGTTTACATGCAGTAATTGTTATATTACAATACACTACCGTTAGTTTACATGCAGTACTTGTTATATTACAATACACTACCGTTAGTTTACATGCAGTAATTGTTATATTACAATACACTACCATTAGTTTACATGCAGTAATTGTTATATTACAATACACTACCGTTAGTTTACATGCAGTAATTGTTATATTACAATACACTACCTTTAGTTTACATGCAGTAATTGTTATATTACAATACACTACCGTTAGTTTACATGCAGTAATTGTTATATTACAATACACTACCGTTAGTTTACATGCAGTAATTGTTATATTACAGTACACTACCGTTAGTTTACATGCAGTAATTGTTATATTACAGTACACTACCGTTAGTTTACATGCAGTAATTGTTATATTACAGTACACTACCGTTAGTTTACATGCAGTAATTGTTATAGTACAGTACACTACCGTTAGTTTACATGCAGTAATTGTTATAGTACAGTACACTACCGTTAGTTTACATGCAGTAATTGTTATATTACAGTACACTACCGTCAGTTTACATGCAGTAATTGTTATATTACAATACACTACCGTCAGTTTACATGCAGTAATTGTTATATTACAATACACTACCATTAGTTTACATGCAGTAATTGTTATATTACAATACACTACCGTTAGTTTACATGCAGTAATTGTTATATTACAATACACTACCGTTAGTTTACATGCAGTAAATGTTATATTACAATACTCTACCGTTAGTTTACATGCAGTAATTGTTATATTACAATACACTACCGTTAGTTTACATGCAGTAATTGTTATATTACAATACACTACCGTTAGTTTACATGCAGTAATTGTTATATTACAATACACTACCGTTAGTTTACATGCAGTAATTGTTATATTACAATACACTACCGTTAGTTTACATGCAGTAATTGTTTTATTACAATACACTACCGTTAGTTTACATGCAGTAATTGTTTTATTACAATACACTACCGTTAGTTTACATACAGTAATTGTTATATTACAATACACTACCGTTAGTTTACATGCAGTAATTGTTATATTACAATACACTACCGTTAGTTTACATGCAGTAATTGTTATATTACAGTACACTACCGTTAGTTTACATGCAGTAATTGTTATATTACAGTACACTACCGTTAGTTTACATGCAGTAATTGGGGGCAAGAGTCCTTGGAGCGGCTTCGGTCGCGCCGGGAATTTCCACACCTCTCACACCATACACACACATCACACAGTTTTTCCTACACCGAGAAATGACTCTCCGGCTGTCATTTCTCGAAGACTTCTTCTAGCCGGAGACATGGAGAGCAACCCCGGACCTACGTACACATACATATGTCCAACTTGCTCAAAACCCATCACTTTGAGTCGCCATACTAAGGGTTCAGTTCTCTGCAATTCATGCGGGAACTGGACCCACTTCACCTGCACAACACTTGCCTCCAAGAAACACTACACAAACACCTGGACCTGTTCCTCATGCCCCTCCCTCTCCCAGTCAAATCCCTCACCTAAAACCCGTCCACCTCTCCTCCCCAACCCAACCTAACCTTCCCATATCATCCACTCCCCCCCCATAAAACCCGTCCACCTCTCCTCCCTAACCCCCCTAACCTTCCCATACCATCCACATCCTCAACTCAACACACCACACCCCATCCTAATCCATTCCAACCCCCATCTCCTGCACCCCCATCCCCCCCCCCCCCCCGCCCATCCCACACCCCCCGCCCCTCCTTCACCCCCCCCCCCCACCCCCCCCCCATCCTCCTGCAGCAGCACCCAACATACATCGTGCACATAACATTAACATTCTTCAACTGAACATAGATGGCATCAACACAAAGAAACACGAACTCTCACACTTCATCAAACAACACAACATACACATTGCCATCTTACAAGAAACAAAACTCTGCACAACACAAAAAAAACCCACATTTCATAATTTCACCACCATCAGACAAGACCGGTCTGTCGGCGGGGGCGGTGGACTCATCACCCTGGTACACAAAGAAATATCATACATAGTAACCAGTGTACAAACCAAATCCCTCCTCCCCCCAAATGATAACACAACAGAAATACAGTCAATTAAAATACGCACTGGCAACAAATCCAACATAACCATCATAAACACGTACATCCCTCCCCAAACATCCCCTACAGTACCAAATGAATACAGACCACACTTACAACACATCACAAACACCCCACACATCATCCTGGGTGGTGACTTCAACGCCAAGACGTCGGCCTGGTTTGTCGACAACCCCGACACAGACAGAGGGCTGGTACTACAAAACCACCGATAACCTCATCATCCTTAATGACATCCATCAACATACCCATATTCCTCACCAAGCCCTCTATAACCCATCATCTCCAGACATCACCTTTTGCTCCCCAGAACTCGCCCCCACAACATCCTGGAGGGTGGTCAGAACCTTAGGCTCTGACCACCTCCCGATCATTATCACCACCAAAACCAGACTCACCCCAGTTAGCCACAAACACACATACACCAATTTATAAAAGAGCTAACTGGGAAGCATTCACAAATTAGACAGAACAACACTTCACAACTCTAAACAGTACACCCATCACTAACATCAACAATGCTGTACACATACTCAATAAAACTATCCAAAACGCTGACAAGAAACACATTCCAAGAGGTAACAGAAAAAGACAACCCAACTTCACACCAGAAATTCAAAACCTCATCAGACAACGCGACATACTGAAACACTCCCCAGCAGCCCACACACAAGACATCACAGAACAAATTCAAGCACTCAACACCCAAACTAACAACAAAATACAAGAACAACAAAAACTAAATTGGAATAACTTCCTACAAACACTTGATCACAAAACAAACCCCAAAAAACTCTACAAAACACTAAACAGCATCACACTTTCCAACAGCAACACAACACAATCACATGCTGCAATCACAAAAACAGACTCTACTCCTTCATGTAAACAACAAGCAAACACTCTCATCAATCACTTTTCACATGTCAGCCACCTAAAACCCCACAAAGACGACCGACGTGTCATCCGACGTAAGAGACAATTCCCCACAGACCCTGATTATACACCCTTCACCAATCACCAGACAAAGCATATCATCAACAATCTCAAGCACTCACCCGCCTGTGGCCTAGACAACATAAGCAACATACACCTCAGACACCTGGGACCACAAGGCATACAAGCACTCACTAACATATCAAACTACAGCTATTCACATAACACAATACCAGACATTTGGAAGCATGGTATCATCATCACATTCCCCAAACCCAACAAAGACCCCACGCTACCCTCCTCGCACCGCCCCATCACACTCCTTTGCTCCCCCTCTAAAGTCATGGAATGCCTAGTATTACAACTAATTACACCTGACCTACCCCTAGCTCCAACACAACATGGCTTTAGGCCACTGCACTCCACAAACACTCTTCTCACAGACCTTACACAAAGAGCTTTCGACGGCATCAACTCAGCTAGACCACCACACAGATCATTATTAGCCACACTCGACATTAGTAAAGCCTTCGATGCCATCCCCCGCCACAACCTAACAAACAAAATCTACAACACAAACATGCACAACAACACAAAAAGGTGGCTGGCCAACTTCCTAGCAGGCAGATATGCACACGTATCTTTTGCCGGTCAGTCATCTAAAATCAGAAACTTTCCAAACGGAGTCCCACAAGGATCCGTCCTATCGCCCGCACTCTTCAATCTGTACATGCACGACATAACTACACCCAATACGCCCCAAATAAACTTAGCCTCCTATGCAGATGACATAACACTCACATGCACACACCATGACCCAAAAAGAGCAACAGATCTCCTTCAACCCTATCTCAACACACTACATGGCTGGTGCACTACAAACAGACTTAATCTAGCCCCAGCCAAATCCACCGCAACCCTGCTCACAAGTTGGACAGGAGAACACGAATACATCCCTCAACTCACCATAAACAACACACCCCTAACACATACACACATACCCAAAATCCTAGGAGTAACATATGATACTCATATGACATTCAAACAGCACACCACAAACATTAAAAAGAAACTGACACCCAGACTTAACGCCCTCAGGTCACTTGCTCACACAAAATTTGGACACAACAAAGAAACTACCACCACAGTATATAAACAATACATAAGATCAGTGATGGAATACGCAAGCCCAGCCTGGGCTTCTAACCTAGCTGAAACACATCATAAGACCTTACAGACTATTCAAAACAAAGCCCTGAAGATTATTACAGGCTGCACAGCTACTTCACCCACAGATCACCTACATCAAGAAACCAAAATCCTCAAAGTCAAAGACCATCTGGACATGAGAGGCACTCAATTCCTGGCAGCAGCCTCCACGAACCAAGACCACCCACTAAACTAAATGGCAACACACCCACAGACACCAAGAAATATCAAAACAACACCCAGCACACGGTATCACACACAATTATTGTCCTCTCTCCCTCCTTGCCCACCCCGAACCAACTTCCAAAAGCACATCCATACTCATATCTCTCACCGATCCATCCACTCACTCACAGACAACACGCAGCTGCATGCACGACCTCCCGAAATCCATCCTTCCGAATCCTCCCTTCCTCGCGAGGACAGAGTCCACCTGGCCAGGCTGAGATGCGGACACCATCCAGCTCTCCTGAGCTATCAGAAGAGACTGGATGACTCCGTTGTCGACGCCTGCCCGGGATGTAACACAGAACCCCATACCATTAAACACATCATAGAAGACTGCATTTCACACAACCACTTACGCCAACAACACAATCTACACTCGATGAGAGCTCTGTGGGAAAGCCCGATCGTGGCCATGGCCTTTCTGAGGGACTCGGGGCTGTTCGGCCAGGCAGCTTAGGGAACAACAACAACAACAATACACTACCATTAGTTTACATGCAGTAATTGTTATATTACAGTACACTACTGTTAGTTTACATGCAGTAATTGTTATATTACAGTACACTACCGTTAGTTTACATGCAGTAATTGTTATATTACAGTACACTACCGTTAGTTTACATGCAGTAATTGTTATATTACAGTACACTACCGTTAGTTTACATGCAGTAATTGTTATATTACAATACACTACCGTTAGTTTACATGCAGTAATTATTATATTACAATACACTACCGTTAGTTTACATGCAGTAATTGTTATATTACAATACACTACCGTTAGTTTACATGCAGTAATTGTTATATTACAATACACTACCGTTAGTTTGCATGCAGTAATTGTTATATTACAATACACTACCGTTAGTTTACATGCAGTAATTGTTATATTACAATACACTACCGTTAGTTTACATGCAGTAATTGTTATATTACAGTACACTACCATTAGTTTACATGCAGTAATTTTGATATTACAGTACACTACCGTTAGTTTACATGCAGTAATTGTTATATTACAATACACTACCATTAGTTTACATGCAGTAATTGTTATATTACAATACACTACCGTTAGTTTACATGCAGTAATTGTTATATTACAATACACTACCGTTAGTTTACATGCAGTAATTGTTACATTACAATACACTACCGTTAGTTTGCATGCAGTAATTGTTATATTACAATACACTACCGTTAGTTTACATGCAGTAATTGTTATATTACAATACACTACCGTTAGTTTACATGCAGTAATTGTTATATTACAATACACTACTGTTAGTTTACATGCAGTAATTGTTATATTACAATACACTACTGTTAGTTTACATGCAGTATTTGTTATATTACAATACACTACCGTTAGTTTACATGCAGTAATTGTTATATTACAATACACTATCGTTAGTTTACAAGCAGTAATTGTTATATTACAATACACTACCGTTAGTTTACATGCAGTAATTGTTATATTACAATACACTACCGTTAGTTTACATGCAGTAAATGTTATATTGCAATACTCTACCGTTAGTTTACATGCAGTAATTGTTATATTACAATATTCTACCGTTAGTTTACATGCAGTAATTGTTATATTACAATACTCTACCGTTAGTTTACATGCAGTAATTGTTTTATTACAATACACTACCGTTAGTTTACATGCAGTAATTGTTATATTACAATACACTACCGTTAGTTTACATGCAGTAATTGTTATATTACAATACACTACCGTTAGTTTACATGCAGTAATTGTTATGTTACAATACACTTCCGTTAGTTTACATGCAGTAATTGTTATATTAAAATACACTACCGTTAGCTTACTTGCAGTAATTGTTATATTACAATACACTACCGTTAGCTTACATGCAGTAATTGTTATATTACAATACACTACCGTTAGTTTACATGCAGTAATTGTTATATTACAATACACTACCGTTAGTTTACATGCAGTAATTGTTTTATTACAATACACTAACGTTAGTTTACATGCAGTAATTGTTATATTACAGTACACTACCGTTAGTTTACATGCAGTAATTGTTATATTACAGTACACTACCGTTAGTTTACATGCAGTAATTGTTATATTACAGTACACTACCGTTAGTTTACATGCAGTAATTGTTATATTACAATACACTACCGTTAGTTTACATGCAGTAATTGTTATATTACAATACACTACCGTTAGTTTACATGCAGTAATTGTTATATTACAATACACTACCGTTAGTTTACATGCAGTAATTGTTATATTACAATACACTACCGTTAGTTTACATGCAGTAATTGTTATATTACAATACACTACCGTTAGTTTACATGCAGTAATTGTTATATTACAATACACTACCGTTAGTTTACATGCAGTAATTGTTATATTACAATACACTACCGTTAGTATAAATGTAGTAATTGTTATATTACAATACACTACCGTTAGTTTACATGAAGTAATTGTTATATTACAATACACTACCGTTAGTTTACATGCAGTAATTGTTATATTACAATACACTACCGTTAGTTTACATGCAGTAATTGTTATATTACAATACACTACCGTTAGTTTACATGCAGTAATTGTTATATTACAATACACTACCGTTAGTTTACATGCAGTAATTGTTATATTACAATACACTACCGTTAATTTACATTCAGTAATTGTTATATTACAATACACTACCGTTAGTTTACAAGCAGTAATTGTTATATTACAATACACTACCGTTAGTTTACATGCAGTAATTGTTATATTACAATACACTACCATTAGTTTACATGCAGTAAATGTTATATTACAATACTCTACCGTTAGTTTACATGCAGTAATTGTTATATTACAATACACTACCGTTAGTTTACATGCAGTAATTGTTATATTACAATACACTACCGTTAGTTTACATGCAGTAATTGTTATATTACAATACACTACCATTAGTTTACATGCAGTAATTGTTATATTACAATACACTACCGTTAGTTTACATGCAGTAATTGTTATATTACAATACACTACCGTTAGTTTACATGCAGTAATTGTTATATTACAATACACTACCGGTAGTTTACATGCAGTAATTGTTATATTACAATACACTACCGTTAGTATAAATGTAGTAATTGTTATATTACAATACACTACCGTTAGTTTACATGAAGTAATTGTTATATTACAATACACTACCGTTAGTTTACATGCAGTAATTGTTATATTACAATACACTACCGTTAGTTTACATGCAGTAATTGTTATATTACAATACACTACCGTTAGTTTACATGCAGTAATTGTTATATTACAATACACTACCGTTAGTTTACATGCAGTAATTGTTATATTACAATACACTACCGTTAATTTACATTCAGTAATTGTTATATTACAATACACTACCGTTAGTTTACAAGCAGTAATTGTTATTACAATACACTACCGTTAGTTTACATGCAGTAATTGTTATATTACAATACACTACCATTAGTTTACATGCAGTAAATGTTATATTACAATACTCTACCGTTAGTTTACATGCAGTAATTGTTATATTACAATACTCTACCGTTAGTTTACATGCAGTAATTGTTATATTACAATACACTACCGTTAGTTTACATGCAGTAATTGTTATATTACAATACACTACCGTTAGTTTACATGCAGTAATTGTTATATTACAATACACTACCGTTAGTTTACATGCAGTAATTGTTATATTACAATACACTACCGTTAATTTACATTCAGTAATTGTTATATTACAATACACTACCGTTAGTTTACAAGCAGTAATTGTTATATTACAATACACTACCGTTAGTTTACATGCAGTAATTGTTATATTACAATACACTACCATTAGTTTACATGCAGTAAATGTTATATTACAATACTCTACCGTTAGTTTACATGCAGTAATTGTTATATTACAATACTCTACCGTTAGTTTACATGCAGTAATTGTTATATTACAATACTCTACCGTTAGTTTACATGCAGTAATTGTTATATTACAATACACTACCGTTAGTTTACATGCAGTAATTGTTATATTACAATACACTATCGTTAGTTTACATGCAATAATTGTTTTATTACAATACACTACCGTTAGTTTACATGCAGTAATTGTTATATTACAATACACTTCCGTTAGTTTACATGCAGTAATTGTTATATTACAATACACTACCATTAGCTTACTTGCAGTAATTTTTATAATACAATACACTACCGTTAGCTTACATGCAGTAATTGTTATATTACAATACACTACCGTTAGTTTACATGCAGTAATTGTTTTATTACAATACACTACCGTTAGTTTACATGCATTAATTGTTATATTACAATACACTAATGTTAGTTTACATGCAGTAATTGTTATATTACAGTACACTACCATTAGTTTACATGCAGTAATTGTATTATTACAGTACACTACCATTAGTTTACATACAGTAATTGTTATATTACAATACACTACCGTTAGTTTACATGCAGTAATTGTTATATTACAATACACTACCGTTAGCTTACATGCAGTAATTGTTATATTACAATACACTACCGTTAGTTTACATGCAGTAATTGTTATATTACAATACACTACCATTAGTTTACATGCAGTAATTGTTATATTACATTACACTGCCGTTAGTTTACATGCAGTAATTGTTATATTACAGTACACTACCGTTAGTTTACATGCAGTAATTGTTATATTACAATACACTACCGTTAGTTTACATGCAGTAATTGTTATATTACAACACACTACCGTTAGTTTACATGCAGTAATTGTTATATTACAATACACTACCGTTAGTTTACATGCAGTAATTGTTATATTACAATACACTACCGGTAGTTTACATGCAGTAATTGTTATATTACAATACACTACCGTTAGTTTACATGCAGTAATTGTTATATTACAATACTCTACCGTTAGTTTACATGCAGTAATTGTTATATTACAATACACTACCGTTAGTTTACATGCAGTAATTGTTATATTACAATACACTACCATTAGTTTACATGCAGTAATTGTTATATTACAATACATTACAGTTAGTTTACATGCAGTAATTGTTATATTACAATAAACTACCGTTAGTTTACATGCAGTAATTGTTATATTACAATACACTACCATTAGTTTACATGCAGTAATTGCTATATTACAATACACTACCGTTAGTTTACATGCAGTAATTGTTATATTACAATACACTGCCGTTAGTTTACATGCAGTAATTGTTATATTACAATACACTACCGTTAGTTTACATGCAGTAATTGTTATATTACAATACACTACCGTTAGTTTACATGCAGTAATTGTTATATTACAATACACTACCGTTAGTTTACATGCAGTAATTGTTATATTACAATACACTACCGTTAGTTAACATGCAGTAATTGTTATATTACAGTACACTACCGTTAGTTTACATGCAGTAATTGTTATATTACAATACACTACCGTTAGTTTACATGCAGTAATTGTTATATTACAATACACTACCGTTAGTTTACATGCAGTAATTGTTATATTACAATACATTACCGTTAGTTTACATGCAGTAATTGTTATATTACAATACACTACCGTGAGTTTATATGCAGTAATTGTTATATTACAATACACTACCGTTAGTTTACATGCAGTAATTGTTATATTACAATGCACTACCGTTAGTTTACATGCATTAATTGTTATATTACAATACACTACCGTTAGTTTACATGCAGTAATTGTTATATTACAATACACTACCGTTAGTTTACATGCAGTAAATGTTATATTACAATACTCTACCGTTAGTTTACATGCAGTAATTGTTTATTACAATACACTACCGTTAGTTTACATGCAGTAATTGTTATATTACAATACACTACCGTTAGTTTACATGCAGTAATTGTTATATTACAATACACTACCGTTAGTTTACATGCAGTACTTGTTATATTACAATACACTACCGTTAGTTTACATGCAGTAATTGTTATATTACAATACACTACCATTAGTTTACATGCAGTAATTGTTATATTACAATACACTACCGTTAGTTTACATGCAGTAATTGTTATATTACAATACACTACCTTTAGTTTACATGCAGTAATTGTTATATTACAATACACTACCGTTAGTTTACATGCAGTAATTGTTATATTACAATACACTACCGTTAGTTTACATGCAGTAATTGTTATATTACAGTACACTACCATTAGTTTACATGCAGTAATTGTTATATTACAGTACACTACCGTTAGTTTACATGCAGTAATTGTTATATTACAGTACACTACCGTTAGTTTACATGCAGTAATTGTTATAGTACAGTAGACTACCGTTAGTTTACATGCAGTAATTGTTATATTACAGTACACTACCATTAGTTTACATGCAGTAATTGTTATATTACAGTACACTACCGTCAGTTTACATGCAGTAATTGTTATATTACAATACACTACCATTAGTTTACATGCAGTAATTGTTATATTACAATACACTACCGTTAGTTTACATGCAGTAATTGTTATATTACAATACACTACCGTTAGTTTACATGCAGTAAATGTTATATTACAATACTCTACCGTTAGTTTACATGCAGTAATTGTTATATTACAATACACTACCGTTAGTTTACATGCAGTAATTGTTATATTACAATACACTACCGTTAGTTTACATGCAGTAATTGTTATATTACAATACACTACCGTTAGTTTACTTGCAGTAATTGTTATATTACAATACACTACCGTTAGTTTACATGCAGTAATTGTTATATTACAATACACTACCGTTAGTTTACATGCAGTAATTGTTTTATTACAATACACTACCGTTAGTTTACATACAGTAATTGTTATATTACAATACACTACCGTTAGTTTACATGCAGTAATGGTTATATTACAATACACTACCGTTAGTTTACATGCAGTAATTGTTATATTACAATACACTACCATTAGTTTACATGCAGTAATTGTTATATTACAGTACACTACCCTTAGTTTACATGCAGTAATTGTTATATTACAATACACTACCGTTAGTTTACATGCAGTAATTGTTATATTACAGTACACTACCATTAGTTTACATGCAGTAATTGTTATATTACAGTACACTACCGTTAGTTTACATGCAGTAATTGTTATATTACAATACACTACCGTTAGTTTACATGCAGTAATTGTTATATTACAATACACTACCGTTAGTATAAATGTAGTAATTGTTATATTACAATACACTACCGTTAGTTTACATGCAGTAATTGTTATATTACAATACACTACCGTTAGTTTACATGCAGTAATTGTTATATTACAATACACTACCGTTAGTTTACATGCAGTAATTGTTATATTACAATACACTACCGTTAGTTTACATGCAGTAATTGTTATATTACAATACACTACCGTTAGTTAAATGTAGTAATTGTTATATTACAATACACTACCGTTAGTTTACATGAAGTAATTGTTATATTACAATACACTACCGTTAGTTTACATGCAGTAATTGTTATATTACAATACACTACCGTTAGTTTACATGCAGTAATTGTTATATTACAATACACTACCGTTAATTACATTCAGTAATTGTTATATTACAATACACTACCGTTAGTTTACAAGCAGTAATTGTTATATTACAATACACTACCGTTAGTTTACATGCAGTAATTGTTATATTACAATACACTACCATTAGTTTACATGCAGTAATTGTTATATTACAATACACTACCGTTAGTTTACATGCAGTAATTGTTATATTACAATACTCTACCGTTAGTTTACATGCAGTAATTGTTATAGTACAATACTCTACCGTTAGTTTACATGCAGTAATTGTTATATTACAATACACTACCGTTAGTTTACATGCAGTAATTGTTATATTACAATACACTACCGTTAGTTTACATGCAGTAATTGTTATATTACACAATACACTATTTTACATGCAGTAATTGTTTAGTACAATACCATTCCTTACATGCAGTAATTGTTATATTACAATACACTACCGTTAGTTTACATGCAGTAATTGTTATATTACAATACACTACCGGTTGTTTATATTACAATACACTACCGTTAGTTTACATGCAGTAATTGTTATATTACAATACACTACCGTTAGTTTACATGCAGTAATTGTTATATTACAATACACTACCGTTAGTTTACATGCAGTAATTGTTATATTACAATACACTACCGTTAGTTTACATGCAGTAATTGTTATATTACAATACACTACCGTTAGTTTACATGCAGTAATTGTTTATATTACAATACACTACCGTTAGTTTACATGCAGTAATTGTTATATTACAATACACTACCGTTAGTTTACATGCAGTAATTGTTATATTACAATACACTACCGTTAGTTTACATGCAGTAATTGTTATATTACAATACACTACCGTTAGTTTACATGCAGTAATTGTTATATTACAATACTCTACCGTTAGTTTACATGCAGTAATTGTTATATTACAATACACTACCGTTAGTTTACATGCAGTAATTGTTATATTACAATACACTACCATTAGTTTACATGCAGTAATTGTTATATTACAATACATTACAGTTAGTTTACATGCAGTAATTGTTATATTACAATAAACTACCGTTAGTTTACATGCAGTAATTGTTATATTACAATACACTACCATTAGTTTACATGCAGTAATTGCTATATTACAATACACTACCGTTAGTTTACATGCAGTAATTGTTATATTACAATACACTGCCGTTAGTTTACATGCAGTAATTGTTATATTACAATACACTACCGTTAGTTTACATGCAGTAATTGTTATATTACAATACACTACCGTTAGTTTACATGCAGTAATTGTTATATTACAATACACTACCGTTAGTTTACATGCAGTAATTGTTATATTACAATACACTACCGTTAGTTTACATGCAGTAATTGTTATATTACAGTACACTACCGTTAGTTTACATGCAGTAATTGTTATATTACAATACACTACCGTTAGTTTACATGCAGTAATTGTTATATTACAATACACTACCGTTAGTTTACATGCAGTAATTGTTATATTACAATACATTACCGTTAGTTTACATGCAGTAATTGTTATATTACAATACACTACCGTTAGTTTATATGCAGTAATTGTTATATTACAATACACTAACGTTAGTTTACATGCAGTAATTGTTATATTACAATGCACTACCGTTAGTTTACATGCATTAATTGTTATATTACAATACACTACCGTTAGTTTACATGCAGTAATTGTTATATTACAATACACTACCGTTAGTTTACATGCAGTAAATGTTATATTACAATACTCTACCGTTAGTTTACATGCAGTAATTGTTTATTACAATACACTACCGTTAGTTTACATGCAGTAATTGTTATATTACAATACACTACCGTTAGTTTACATGCAGTAATTGTTATATTACAATACACTACCGTTAGTTTACATGCAGTAATTGTTATATTACAATACACTACCGTTAGTTTACATGCAGTAATTGTTATATTACAATACACTACCATTAGTTTACATGCAGTAATTGTTATATTACAATACACTACCGTTAGTTTACATGCAGTAATTGTTATATTACAATACACTACCTTTAGTTTACATGCAGTAATTGTTATATTACAATACACTACCGTTAGTTTACATGCAGTAATTGTTATATTACAATACACTACCGTTAGTTTACATGCAGTAATTGTTATATTACAGTACACTACCATTAGTTTACATGCAGTAATTGTTATATTACAGTACACTACCGTTAGTTTACATGCAGTAATTGTTATATTACAGTACACTACCGTTAGTTTACATGCAGTAATTGTTATAGTACAGTAGACTACCGTTAGTTTACATGCAGTAATTGTTATATTACAGTACACTACCATTAGTTTACATGCAGTAATTGTTATATTACAGTACACTACCGTCAGTTTACATGCAGTAATTGTTATATTACAATACACTACCATTAGTTTACATGCAGTAATTGTTATATTACAATACACTACCGTTAGTTTACATGCAGTAATTGTTATATTACAATACACTACCGTTAGTTTACATGCAGTAAATGTTATATTACAATACTCTACCGTTAGTTTACATGCAGTAATTGTTATATTACAATACACTACCGTTAGTTTACATGCAGTAATTGTTATATTACAATACACTACCGTTAGTTTACATGCAGTAATGTTATATTACAATACACTACCGTTAGTTTACTTGCAGTAATTGTTATATTACAATACACTACCGTTAGTTTACATGCAGTAATTGTTATATTACAATACACTACCGTTAGTTTACATGCAGTAATTGTTTTATTACAATACACTACCGTTAGTTTACATACAGTAATTGTTATATTACAATACACTACCGTTAGTTTACATGCAGTAATGGTTATATTACAATACACTACCGTTAGTTTACATGCAGTAATTGTTATATTACAATACACTACCGTTAGTTTACATGCAGTAATTGTTATATTACAGTACACTACCGTTAGTTTACATGCAGTAATTGTTATATTACAGTACACTACCGTTAGTTTACATGCAGTAATTGTTATATTACAGTACACTACCGTTAGTTTACATGCAGTAATTGTTATATTACAGTACACTACCGTTAGTTTACATGCAGTAATTGGGGGCAAGAGTCCTTGGAGCGGCTTCGGTCGCGCCGGGAATTTCCACACCTCTCACACCATACACACACATCACACAGTTTTTCCTACACCGAGAAATGACTCTCCGGCTGTCATTTCTCGAAGACTTCTTCTAGCCGGAGACATTGAGAGTAACCCAGGACCTACGTACACATACATATGTCCAACTTGCTCAAAACCCATCACTTTGAGTCGCCATACTAAGGGTTCAGTTCTCTGCAATTCATGCGGGAACGGGACCCACTTCACCTGCACAACACTTGCCTCCAAGAAACACTACACCAACACCTGGACCTGTTCCTCATGCCCCTCCCTCTCCCAGTCAAATCCCTCACCTAAAACCCGTCCACCTCTCCTCCCCAACCCACCCTAACCTTCCCATATCATCCACTCCCCCCCCATAAAACCCGTCCACCTCTCCTCCCTAACCCACCTAACCTTCCCATACCATCCACATCCTCAACTCAACACACCACACCCCATCCTAATCATTCCAACCCCCATCTCCTGCTCCCCAATCCCCACCCCCACCTCACCCATCCCAACCCCCCAGCCCCCCCTCCCCCCCCCCCCCCCCCCCCCCCACCCCATCCTCGTGCAGCAGCACCCAACATACATCGTGCACATAACATTAACATTCTTCAACTGAACATAGATGGCATCAACACAAAGAAACACGAACTCTCACACTTCATCAAACAACACAACATACACATTGCCATCTTACAAGAAACAAAACTCTGCACAACACAAAAAAAACCCACATTTCATAATTTCAACCACCATCAGACAAGACCGGTCTGTCGGCGGGGGCGGTGGACTCATCACCCTGGTACACAAAGAAATATCATACATAGTAACCAGTGTACAAACCAAATCCCTCCTCCCCCCAAATGATAACACAACAGAAATACAGTCAATTAAAATACGCACTGGCAACAAATCCAACATAACCATCATAAACACGTACATCCCTCCCCAAACATCCCCTACAGTACCAAATGAATACAGACCACACTTACAACACATCACAAACACCCCACACATCCTGGGTGGTGACTTCAACGCCAAGACGTCGGCCTGGTTTGTCGACAACCCCGACACAGACAGAGGGCTGGTACTACAAAACCACCGATAACCTCATCATCCTTAATGACATCCATCAACATACCCATATTCCTCACCAAGCCCTCTATAACCCATCATCTCCAGACATCACCTTTTGCTCCCCAGAACTCGCCCCCACAACATCCTGGAGGGTGGTCAGAACCTTAGGCTCTGACCACCTCCCGATCATTATCACCACCAAAACCAGACTCACCCCAGTTAGCCACAAACACACATACACCAATTTTAAAAGAGCTAACTGGGAAGCATTCACAAATTAGACAGAACAACACTTCACAACTCTAAACAGTACACCCATCACTAACATCAACAATGCTGTACACATACTCAATAAAACTATCCAAAACGCTGACAAGAAACACATTCCAAGAGGTAACAGAAAAAGACACAACCCCAACTTCACACCAGAAATTCAAAACCTCATCAGACAACGCGACATACTGAAACACTCCCCAGCAGCCCACACACAAGACATCACAGAACAAATTCAAGCACTCAACACCCAAACTAACAACAAAATACAAGAACAACAAAAACTAAATTGGAATAACTTCCTACAAACACTTGATCACAAAACAAACCCCAAAAAACTCTACAAAACACTAAACAGCATCACACTTTCCAACAGCAACACAACACAATCACATGCTGCAATCACAAAAACAGACTCTACTTCTTCATGTAAACAACAAGCAAACACTCTCATCAATCACTTTTCACATGTCAGCCACCTAAAACCCCACAAAGACGACCGACGTGTCATCCGACGTAAGAGACAATTCCCCACAGACCCTGATTATACACCCTTCACCAATCACCAGACAAAGCATATCATCAACAATCTCAAGCACTCACCCGCCTGTGGCCTAGACAACATAAGCAACATACACCTCAGACACCTGGGACCACAAGGCATACAAGCACTCACTAACATATCAAACTACAGCTATTCACATAACACAATACCAGACATTTGGAAGCATGGTATCATCATCACATTCCCCAAACCCAACAAAGACCCCACGCTACCCTCCTCGCACCGCCCCATCACACTCCTTTGCTCCCCCTCTAAAGTCATGGAATGCCTAGTATTACAACTAATTACACCTGACCTACCCCTAGCTCCAACACAACATGGCTTTAGGCCACTGCACTCCACAAACACTCTTCTCACAGACCTTACACAAAGAGCTTTCGACGGCATCAACTCAGCTAGACCACCACACAGATCATTATTAGCCACACTCGACATTAGTAAAGCCTTCGATGCCATCCCCCGCCACAACCTAACAAACAAAATCTACAACACAAACATGCACAACAACACAAAAAGGTGGCTGGCCAACTTCCTAGCAGGCAGATATGCACACGTATCTTTTGCCGGTCAGTCATCTAAAATCAGAAACTTTCCAAACGGAGTCCCACAAGGATCCGTCCTATCGCCCGCACTCTTCAATCTGTACATGCACGATATAACTACACCCAATACGCCCCAAATAAACTTAGCCTCCTATGCAGATGACATAACACTCACATGCACACACCATGACCCAAAAAGAGCAACAGATCTCCTTCAACCCTATCTCAACACACTACATGGCTGGTGCACTACAAACAGACTTAATCTAGCCCCAGCCAAATCCACTGCAACCCTGCTCACAAGTTGGACAGGAGAACACGAATACATCCCTCAACTCACCATAAACAACACACCCCTAACACATACACACATACCCAAAATCCTAGGAGTAACATATGATACTCATATGACATTCAAACAGCACACCACAAACATGACACTCAGACGTAACGCCCTCAGGTCACTTGCTCACACAAAATTTGGACACAACAAAGAAACTCCCACCACAGTATAAACAATACATAAGATCAGTGATGGAATACGCAAGCCCAGCCTGGGCTTCTAACCTAGCTGAAACACATCATAAGACCTTACAGACTATTCAAAACAAAGCCCTGAAGATTATTACAGGCTGCACAGCTACTTCACCCACAGATCACCTACATCAAGAAACCAAAATCCTCAAAGTCAAAGACCATCTGGACATGAGAGGCACTCAATTCCTGGCAGCAGCCTCCACGAACCAAGACCACCCACTAAACTAAATGGCAACACACCCACAGACACCAAGAAATATCAAAACAACACCCAGCACACGGTATCACACACAATTATTGTCCTCTCTCCCTCCTTGCCCACCCCGAACCAACTTCCAAAAGCACATCCATACTCATATCTCTCACCGATCCATCCACTCACTCACAGACAACACGCAGCTGCATGCACGACCTCCCGAAATCCATCCTTCCGAATCCTCCCTTCCTCGCGAGGACAGAGTCCACCTGGCCAGGCTGAGATGCGGACACCATCCAGCTCTCCTGAGCTATCAGAAGAGACTGGATTTACTCCGTTGTCGACGCCTGCCCGGGATGTAACACAGAACCCCATACCATTAAACACATCATAGAAGACTGCATTTCACACAACCACTTACGCCAACAACACAATCTACACTCGATGAGAGCTCTGTGGGAAAGCCCGATCGTGGCCATGGCCTTTCTGAGGGACTCGGGGCTGTTCGGCCAGGCAGCTTAGGGAACAACAACAACAACAATACACTACCATTAGTTTACATGCAGTAATTGTTATATTACAGTACACTACTGTTAGTTTACATGCAGTAATTGTTATATATTACAGTACACTACCGTTAGTTTACATGCAGTAATTGTTATATTACAGTACACTACCGTTAGTTTACATGCAGTAATTGTTATATTACAGTACACTACCGTTAGTTTACATGCAGTAATTGTTATATTACAATACACTACCGTTAGTTTACATGCAGTAATTATTATATTACAATACACTACCGTTAGTTTACATGCAGTAATTGTTATATTACAATACACTACCGTTAGTTTACATGCAGTAATTGTTATATTACAATACACTACCGTTAGTTTGCATGCAGTAATTGTTATATTACAATACACTACCGTTAGTTTACATGCAGTAATTGTTATATTACAATACACTACCGTTAGTTTACATGCAGTAATTGTTATATTACAGTACACTAACCATTAGTTTACATGCAGTAATTTTGATATTACAGTACACTACCGTTAGTTTACATGCAGTAATTGTTATATTACAATACACTACCGTTAGTTTACATGCAGTAATTGTTATATTACAATACACTACCGTTAGTTTACATGCAGTAATTGTTATATTACAATACACTACCGTTAGTTTACATGCAGTAATTGTTATATTACAATACACTACCGTTAGTTTACATGCAGTAATTGTTATATTACAATACACTACCGTTAGTTTACATGCAGTAATTGTTATATTACAATACACTACCGTTAGTTTACATGCAGTAATTGTTATATTACAATACACTACTGTTAGTTTACATGCAGTAATTGTTATATTACAATACACTACCGTTAGTTTACATGCAGTAATTGTTATATTACAATACACTACCGTTAGTTTACATGCAGTAATTGTTATATTACAATACACTATCGTTAGTTTACATGCAGTAATTGTTATATTACAATACACTACCGTTAGTTTACATGCAGTAATTGTTATATTACAATACACTACCGTTAGTTTACATGCAGTAAATGTTATATTGCAATACTCTACCGTTAGTTTTACATGCAGTAATTGTTTATATTACAATACACTACCGTTAGTTTACATGCAGTAATTGTTATATTACAATACACTACCGTTAGTTTACATGCAGTAATTGTTATATTACAATACACTACCGTTAGTTTACATGCAGTAATTGTTATATTACAATACACTACCGTTAGTTTACATGCAGTAATTGTTATATTACAATACACTACCGTTAGTTTACATGCAGTAATTGTTATATTACAATACACTACCGTTAGTTTACATGCAGTAATTGTTATATTACAATACACTACCGTTAGTTTACATGCAGTAATTGTTATATTACAATACACTACCGTTAGTTTACATGCAGTAATTGTTATATTACAATACACTACCGTTAGTTTACATGCAGTAATTGTTATATTACAATACACTACCGTTAGTTTACATGCAGTAATTGTTATATTACAATACACTAACGTTAGTTTACATGCAGTAATTGTTATATTACAATACACTACCGTTAGTTTACATGCAGTAATTGTTATATTACAGTACACTACCGTTAGTTTACATGCAGTAATTGTTATATTACAATACACTACCGTTAGTTTACATGCAGTAATTGTTATATTACAATACACTACCGTTAGTTTACATGCAGTAATTGTTATATTACAATACACTACCGTTAGTTTACATGCAGTAATTGTTATATTACAATACACTACCATTAGTTTACATGCAGTAATTGTTATATTACAATACACTACCGTTAGTTTACATGCAGTAATTGTTATATTACAATACACTACCGTTAGTTTACATGCAGTAATTGTTATATTACAATACACTACCGTTAGTTTACATGCAGTAATTGTTATATTACAATACACTACCGTTAGTTTACATGCAGTAATTGTTATATTACAATACACTACCGTTAGTTTACATGCAGTAATTGTTATATTACAATACCTACCGTTAGTTTACATGCAGTATATGTTATATTGCAATACACTACCATTAGTTTTCATTCAGTAATTGTTATATTACAAAACACTATCGTTAGTTTACATGCACCATCATTGCAATCACATCACACATCATTATCAAATCTCATATTACCACCACCACTCATCATTACCATCCTCATCCTCATCATAACCTTACACCACCACCATAAACATCATTACATTACCATTCTCATCATCAATTACCACCACCACCATCATAATCATTTACCATTACCTCATCCTCATCATATTACCACACCACCATCATACTCGTCATATTACCACCATCATCATATTACCATCATCACCATCATAATCATCATTACCATTACCATCCTCATCATAACCATTACACACCACCACCATAATCATTCATTACCATTACCATTACCATCTCATCATAACCATTACCACCACCACCATCATAATCATCATCATACCATACCATCCTCATCATAACCATTACCACCACCACCTCTCATAATCATCATTATTACCATCTCATCATAACCATTACCACCACCACCACCATAATCATCATTACCATTACCATCCTCATCATAACCATTACCACCACCACCACCATAATCATCATCATTACCATCCTCATCATTACCATTACCATCCTCATCCTCATCATAACCATTACCACCACCACCATCATAATCATCATCATTACCATTACCATTCTCATCATAACCATTACCACCACCACCACCATCATAATCATCATTACCATTACCATCCTCATCCTCATCATAACCATTACCACCACCACCACCATCATAATCATCATTACCATTACCATCCTCATCATAACCATTACCACCACCACCACCATCATAATCATCATTACCATTACCACCACCACCATCATAATCATCATCATTACCATTACCATCCTCATCCTCATCATAACCATTACCACCACCACCATCATAATCATCATTACCATTACCATCCTCATCATAACCCTTACCACCCCACCACCATCATAATCATCATTACCATTACCTCCTTTACCATTACCCATCCAAATCATCATTACCATTACCATCCTCATCATAACCATTACACCACCACCACCTCATAATCATCATTACCATTACCATCCTCATCATAACCATTACCACCACCACCATCATAATCATCATTACCATTACCATCCTCATCATAACCATTACCACCACCACCACCATCATAATCATCATTACCATTACCATCCTCATCATAACCATTACCACCACCACCACCATAATCATCATCATTACCATCCTCATCCTCATCATAACCATTACCACCACCACCATCATAATCATCATCATTACCATTACCATCCTCATCCTCATCATAACCATTACCACCACCACCACCATCATAATCATCATTACCATTACCATCCTCATCATAACCATTACCACCACCACCACCATCAATCATACCATTACCACCCTCACATTATCCGTAATCACAAAGGATTCGGTTCACACATCTGAGTAACAGAACTGGGATTTATCTTAAACATTACTTGTCATAGTGACCCATAGGATTATGCGTCCAATTTTGGTGTCCTTATTACAGAATGGACATAGATTCATTGGAGAGTAGGAGTAATGACAAAAATGAATAATATTAGAAATTTCCGTATGAAGAAAGGTTGAAGAAATGAAATCGTTAGAGAGACGCAGAGTTAGAGGGGATATGATAGAGGTGTTTAAGTGGGTTAGTGGGATTAACAAAGGGGACATGACAAATGTACTAAAGCTCAGTGATAGCGAAGAACTCGTAACCAATGGTTTCAAATTAGATACAATTTCGTTTCAGAAAAGGTATAGGCAAATTTGGTTTGGTAACAGAGTTGTAGATGGGTGGAATAGGCTACCAAGTGATATAGTGGGATCAAGAACGATAGGGAGCTTTAAGAAAAAATTGGATAAGCATATGGACGAGAAGGGTGGGTGTGAAGGGGATCAGCCGGTTGGGCCAATCAGCGCTCTGCAGACCCCCGTAATCCTGCGTTAATCTCTAACCGGTTTGGTAAGATGATCACGATTAGAGTGTTGAGCCTATAATCTTAAGGTCATGTGTGGGAGGGATCTGCCTTGCTTGGGCCAATCGGCTTTCTGCAGACTCCCATTTTCTTATGTTCTTATGTTCTTATAACCATTACCACCACCACCACCATCATAATCATCATTACCATTACCACCCTTGCCATCAGTATCATCACAATAATTGTCCTCACATCTTAATAACCTGGGAGTGAGTATACAACATTAGTCAAGTATAATAGCCGGTAAGTGACACGATAACACCTGATATATACAGTACAGTCACGGTCATAACCTGGGAGTGAGTATACAACATTAGTCAAGTAATAGCCGGTAAGTGACACGATAACACCTGATATATACAGTACAGTCACGGTCATAACCTGGGAGTGAGTATACAACATTAGTCAAGTATAATAGCCGGTAAGTGACACGATAACACCTGATATAAATTATACAGTACAGTCACGGTCTAAGGGGCTAACACACCTCAAATTTAATTAGCTTTTGTTTATGTCAGGTCAACAGTTTTCCTGGAACATCTTAGTGTTTTTTTCCTCACTGGTATCGAACACTAGACTTAACATAAATGTATTTAGGTGGCATAATTATGTTTTATAAAGTTAATCACATAAGCTGGCAGATCATAGCTATGGACCGAGAAAGTGGCCATCATTGTCTTTGGCGGCCAGTTTGGTGCTTTAGTTATCAGACACCGATGGTTTACTTTAGTGTTGATCATGTAGAGTGTACTGTATATCCAAAGGCCAGTATCTGGTACCAGTAGCCAATACCCGAATGGTCAATATAGGTATGGAGGTGTTGGAGAATATACTGTAGAGAGCAAAATATCACCAGTGGCACTAACATGAAGAGGTTCGCCGATCTCTGCTACTATAAGATTTCTAACCCCCCCATCCCCACCCTTACACCTACGCATCAATAAGGGTTAGTTATATTCTGGCACACTTAGATAACCTTCCTAGTCTCAGAACGTCCTCTACACAGTAACAAATAAGGAGTATGAAAAGGGTAATTAAATTATCCATAGGCCTACTGATCTACCCATTTAAAGGCCTAATATAAAGATAGACAGGCAAATCACTATCAGTATACCTAATGATTATATATACTTTGTACAGACCTCTTTTGTCCCCTCGATATATTGCAATATATAAATATCACAGTTTACCAAGATCTTTTTGTGGCTACCCTTTCGAAAAACTCCAGGGTATGAAAGAGGTATAGTGACAGTGATTGACCATTCAATCCTTGTATTAAGTGACTTAATTACCATCAATATACCTTTAAATAGCTATATTATTATGGACACTTTCCCTGTTAAAAATCGAGGGTAGAAAAAGGTTATGAAAAAGGTATATAACATCATTGGGTTTATGGTATGTGATTAACCCATCTATCCTTGTATTAAGGGCACATTTTCACTTAAGGTTATTTTTTGTTTTTCTGGAAGCCCTTCTCAGTTAGCCCCAGTAGTTTTAAGATTTTATGAAATTCGCCCCATTAGTTTGGCGATTGCAAGACCTTTCGACCCATCTCGAAGGGGGGTCTTGGGGGTATTTCTTTTAAGCTTGATGGAGGGAGAAAACTAAAAATCTCCCTTTAAATGGACTTGTTTATACCATTATACCTTCATAAAGGTATGGTATTATGGACACATTAATTACACTTTCCATACCCATAGATTTTGACATGTACCCATTGGCGATGTTATCGGTACTTTGTAATTAACCCTTTGTATTTTGTTTTCTTTCCTCAGGTGACGAAGCCATGGCCAAGGGGAGCAGTGAGACCTAGGGACACCTGGGACTGAGGCAGACACAAGGTGAGTTGGTCCGAGTTATCCCCTCCATATATATATATATATATATATATATATATATATATATATATGTATATATATGTATATATATATATATATATATATATATATATATATATATATATATATATATTATGCACAAATATGTAATTATAACCCGTTGCTAATTACCCAACCAATTAGAAACACCTGTGATAATATCCACTACCACCATCTCCCGTATACCTATTTATATTATTACAGTAACCCCCCCCCCCCCCTCCCCCTGAGAGTTAAAGGGGGGGGGGGGTGCCGTAATTATCAAACAGTTGGGTTATATTTCAGTTCTGAGTATATAGAATGTCGACCTAAAATCTAAACTACCGGTACTGTATATATCTATATTATAAACAGTTTGGTGAATAAAAAGGGTACGGTGTGACGGGGATGGGGCGATTACATGAGTAGTGTAATTGATTACGATTACGATTACAGCCTAATTTTAAGATTACGATTACGATTATGATTACAAACATTCTGAATGTAATTGATTACGATTATGATTACAAGCTTTGTAATCATGATTATAATCGTGATTACTTGAAATGTAAAGTACTGTAGCTTACAGAAAAATAAATAAATGTTTTTTTTGCTTTACCTATGTGGTTGAGGGAGACAAAAGGCAAAACTGCCTGTGACGAGTGCCTCTCCCAGATCTGAAAGAGTCACAGGGCCAAAATCAAGGAATGTTCGAGCCAAAATGCCTGGACACACGGAGTTTGAAGCAATTTAAGTCATAGGATGAGGAAAAGATATATTCAGGGAGAGAGTTCCAGAGCTCGGCTGTTGAATAGAAGAAAGATTGGGAACATCTTTTCACTCTTGGGTTGGAGAGTTGCACAGCATAGGGTGGGATTGTGTTGCAAAATGGGTGCTACATATGGTACTCTATGTAGAGAAAGTGGTATACACTGATTATTGTTATAGCGTTAGAATAGCGAGAGAGATGTGACATTGCAGTGAAAAAAAAGAGATTGCAAAGAGTCGGTGAGTGAACCTGAGTTAATGAGACGAAAAGCTTTCTTTCCTAATTTGTCAAGAAGTGCTGTGTGAGAGGATCCTCCCTACACATGTGAACAATACTCAATACATGGACGCACCGTGCCCCTGTACAGAGCAAGAGTAATCAGGAATTGCAATTGCCCTTGACATGTTTCCCTAGTCCTAATCTAAAGTTGATAGCATTCAAATCAGCTGAATTGAGACAATATTTATTGGATCTTGACACTTATGGTGGGATTGACCCAGATGGATTTTTCCCTCTCTTCTTTAAGAAGATTGCTGTTTGTCTTAGCACCTAAATTGGCTATAGTATTTAGGTTGCTCTTGAAATCTGGTAGTTTTCCTCTTTGCTGGCGAAAAGCTAGCATCACTCCAATTCCGAAGGGAGCTACTGCTTCGTCATCCCCATCTGAGTATCGTCCTATATCCATAACGCCCATTCTCTCAAAGATCTTTGAGAGGCTTTTAGCTAGACGCCTTTCTTCATACTGTAATCTCCTTGATATAATACCCAATTCACAGTTTGGTTTTCGCAAAGGTTTGGGTACTTGCGATGCGCTTTTAACTTTATCTCATGATCTTCAGTCTTCGTTGGACAAAGGGTATGAATCTTGTGTTGTGGCTATTGATTTTAGTTCTGCTTTTGATCTTGTTAATCATAAAGCCCTTTTATTTTTTTAACGGTACCGACGCCTTAAAACTCAAGACTCTCATTCTTCGTATGTTTCTGCCCGGAATCAAGCCAAATCTGTTCTTCGACTTGCCAAACACTCTTTCATCAATAATAAATGCACTGAACTATCCAACTCTAGCTCTTCCCAAGCTTTCTGGCATCTAGCCAAAAACCTCTCCAACAATTTCTCTTCCTCGTCTTTCCCTCCCATTTCCCATTCTGATGGCACAACCATCACTTCTTCCTCTGACAAAGCTAAACTCTTCGCTCAAACTTTTGCTAGAAACTCCACCTTGGATGATTCCGGTGCTATTCCTCCCTCTCCGCCCTCCTCTCTCTTACTTATGCCTAATATCCTAATCTCTTCTAAAGATGTACTTTCTACCCTCTCTGGGCTTAACACTAATAAGGCGTGCGGTCCGGACGGTGTTCCTCCTGTTGTTCTCAAAAACTGTGCTTCCGTGCTGACTCCAAGCCTAGGCAAACTCTTTCATCTCTGTCTATCCTCTAACGTCTTCCCTTCATGCTGGAAGTTTGCTCACATTCAACCTGTCCCAAAGAAGGGTGACCGCTCTCAACCCTCCAACTATCGTCCAATTGCTCTTATCTCTTGTCTTTCTAAAGTTTTTGAAACTATTCTTGCTTCCAAATTTCTTAAGCATTTCTCTTCTCATAATCTGCTCTCAGATCGCCAGTATGGCTTCCTTAAGGGTCGCTCTACTGGTGATCTTCTTTCATATCTTACTAACTCTTGGTCATCCTCCTTTCGGGACTTCGGTGAGACTTTTTCTATTGCACTAGACATATCGAAAGCCTTCGATAGAATCTGGCATAAATCTTTAATTTCTAAACTACCCTCCTTCGGTTTCTATCCCTCCATCTGTGCCTTTGTCTCTAATTTCCTTTCCGGCCGTTCCATAGCTGCGGTTGTGGACGGCCATTGTTCACTTCCTCACCCTATAAACTCCGGTGTTCCTCAGGGCTCTGTCCTATCTCCTATTCTCTTTCTAATTTTTATAAATTATCTCCTTAACTGTACCTTAATTCCCATCCATTCATACGCAGACGACTCAACCTTACACTACTCCATTAGTTTTTCAGAACGCCCCAGCCAGCAATCCCTCAACGACAAACGTAATGAAGCCATAGAACTCTTAAATTCTGATCTAAATACTATTTCCAATTGGGGCAGAGAAAACCTTGTTAACTTTAATGCTTCCAAAACCCAATTTCTCCATCTATCTACCCGTCAGGATCTCCCAGCGGACTATCCCTTATTCTTCAACAATACAAAAATCAACCCTTCATCTTCTCTCAATATTCTTGGTGTCTCTTTTTCTTCTGCTCTCATTTGGAAGGACCATATTACCAGTCTTGCTAAGGCAGCCTCCCAGAAGCTGGGTGTGGTCAACCGCCTTAGGGGGTTCTTTTCCCCTGCACAGCTTCTTGCTCTGTACAGGGGCATAGTGCGCCCTTGTATTGAGTATTGTTCACATGTGTGGGGAGGTTCCTCTCACACCGCTCTCCTAGACAAAGTTGAAAGGAAGGCCTTTCGTATCATTAACTCCCGTCCACTCACCAACTCTCTGCAATCTCTCTCTCTCCGCCGCAATGTTGCATCTCTCTCTCTATTCTATCGCTACTATAATAATCAGTGTTCCTCAGAGCTATCCCAGTGCATACCACCTCCTTTACGTAGGGCACGTGGTACCCGTCTTGCAACTCAATCCCACCCCTACTCTGTGCAACTCTCCAACCCAAGAGTGAAACATTACTCTCAAACTTTCTTCTACTCAACAGCTGAGCTCTGGAACTCTCTCCCAGAATCAGTCTTTCCCTCTCCCTATGACTTAAATTGCTTCAAACTCTGTGTGTCCAGGCATTTTGGCTCGAACGTCCCTTGATTTTGGCCCTGTCACTCTTTCAACTATGGGGGGGGGGGGGCACTCGCTATAGGCAGTTATGCCTTTTGCCTCCCTCAATCACATAGAAAAAAATATATATATATAAGCTGCAACTTAATGGTATTGGTGGTAGTCTTTTATCTATTTTTAAAGATTTTTTGACAGACAGGTCTCAGCATGTTGTTGTTGATGGGTGCACTTCTGTTTCTGTGCCTGTTGTTTCGGGTGTTCCACAGGGCAGTGTGCTTGGGCCTCTGTTTTTCATTATTTTTATTGCTTGCTTGTGCTCTGAGCTTGAAAATAAACTAGTTTCTTATGCAGATGACATAACTTTATACTCATCAATTCCATCTCCAGAGAGTAGAATCGAAGTTGCAGCATTTCTAAACAGGGACTTGGCTAAGATTACCTCTTGGTGTGAACTTTGGGGTATGAAGCTTAATGCTAAGAAAACTCACTCCATCATAATCAGTAGATCACGTACTTTGGCTCCTCCTCATCCTTGTTTGCATGTTTCTGGTGAACAAATTGAGGATGTGTCAGGTTTGCGTTTGCTTGGAGTGACTCTCGATCCTAAGTTGACATTTGAGAAGCATATTCGTTCCTTGTCTTCTACTATTGCTCAAAAGATTGGTTTACATTCGCTTGTGAAACCACAGTCATAAAATTTTGTTATGCTTTTATTTTGCCTCATTTTGAGTATTGTTCTCCTGTTTGGAACTCGGCTGCTGACTGTCATTTGAAATTGTTTGATACAGCTCTTAATTCTATTAAATTTATTCTCCCTGCTCTATCTCTTGATCTTCATCATCGGCGTCGGGTTGGTGCCCTTAGTCTTTTATTTAAATTGTTTACAATACTCAGCATCCATTGCATAGTGTTTTACCAGAACCTTTTATTCCAATTCGCGCAACAAGATTTACGAGGAGTCTTAATGACCTTGCCATGACTCCAATTAATGTTTCTACATCTCAGTTTTCTCGGTGTTTTATTCCTTCAATGATTCCCTTTTGGAATCATTTGCCAAACGAGTTTGTACAGTCAACCCATATCTCAGCTTTTAAGTCCAGAGTTAATGTTTTATTACAGCAGTAAATTTTTGTTTTAATCATGATTTGCTTTTATTCTGTTTAGAATGGTGTTTTAATTGACAAACTGATCTTTTCTTCTGGGCTCTCTAACTACTGTAGCCCTTTTCCTTTTTCTTAGTTGTCTTAGTCTCTCTCCACTACTTACGGGTATTTTGTGGGGATTCATCTTTTATAGGTGTATCTGCACCCTGTTGGGAGGCTTAGACAGCTTCTATACTAATAATAATAATAATAATAAAAGAAGCTGTGCAGGGGTAAAGACCCCTGGAGGTGGTTGAGTACACCTAGCTTTTGGGAAGATGTTTTAGCAAAAGTGGTAACAATATTACCACTCTTGCTAAAACATTTTCCCAGAAGCTAGGAATGGATAGGACTGGAGGTACAGTTGAGAAGATCATTAATGAATATAAGAAAGAGAACTGGAGATAGGACAGAACCCTGAGGAACACTGGAGTTGATAGGTTGAAGAAGTGAACGATGGCCGTCTACAACCGCAACTATAGAACGGACAGAAAGGAAATTAGAGATAACGGCACAGATGGAGGGATAGAAACCGAAGGAGGGCAGTTTATAAATTAGAGATTTGTGTCAGACTCTATCAAAGGCTTTCGATATGTCTAGTGCAATAGAAAAGGTCTCACCGAAGTCTTGAAAGGAGGATGACCAAGAGTTAGTAAGATATGAAAGAAGATCACCAGTAGAGCGACCCCTAAGGAAGCCGTACTGGCGATCTGAGAGTAGATTATGGGGAGAAGCTAAAGAAATTTCAAATTAAGAAGAGTTTAATACATTTTGGAGATGAAAGAAATTAAAGCAATTGGACGATAGTTGGAGGGTTGAGAGAGGTCACCCTTCTATGGGACAGGTTGAACGAAATCAAACTTCCAGCAAGAAAGGAAGACATTAGAGGAGAGACAAAGATGGAAGAGTTTGCCTATAGGCAGGGGGTCAGCACGGAAGCACAGTAAACAAGTACAACAGGAGGAACACCATCCGGACTGTCCGCCTTCATAGTATTAAGCCTAGAGAGTGTAGATAGTATAATCTTTAGAAGAGATTATGATATTAGGCATAAGTAGGAGAGAGGGGGGTGGAGAGGAAGGAATAGCACCGGAATCATCCAAGGTGGAGTTTTTAGCGAAAGTTTGGGCGAAGAGTTGAACTTTGTTCCACTATTTTTTATTTATGTTGAAAAGGGTACAATAATACATTTAGGTTCTCAGATAGATGAAATTGTATGCTGTACTGTACATAATGGATTCAAGGGAAACATTTAGTATAGTTGTTTAGATTTATACAAATATGAAGCATTAGTTAGAGTTATTACTAAATGAGATATATTATTAACCCCTAGTACTAGCATAAATGTACCCCCCAGTCCCAAGCAATGTGGCCAAAATGACTTCAGAGGCAAGATATAACAACCTCCCACCTCAAAAGATGGAAGAATACTGCCTCTCCCAGCATGTGGGGGCTTGGATATAAGCTGAGAAGTGTTGCCAAGGTCTTAGAGCAGTGCTCAATAGTCGTGGTACCAGGTACTGCCTGATACCGGCCGTTACAAGGATCGTATATTTCTGACGGCTGGCAGCCGTTGCTGGGACTGGGAAGTGATTTATCTACTGACGTCTCTCTGCTGTCGCTGGTACTGAACGGGTTAATTAATGTACAAATCAAATCTAAATATATTAATGGCAGATTATGGTCTATAATTCTGAAAAGAGTCTATCAGTAATATTATTTACACAATCTAGGTAGAGTTTATTCTACCCAGGTTATCAACTAAATAAGGGACTATATGTTCTGTATGGAATATAGCATGTACAAGTGATCTAAGGTATCCAAATGGTGTAAATCATAAACAACACTTAACACCTTACGAGCGGCCTATGCGGTTTATTTATGTGTACCGCCCAGCGGGGTGTTTTTAGCCAAAATAGGGCTGTTTACGTGATCATTTTCATGCCTAAATAAGACCCAGAAAGTAAAACAAGTATCTATCCCTGAAAGGGCATAAACAGAGCTTTCGAATGACACCATAACGATCCTTGTATGATGGATAGTTTTCTTGCAATAACCGTGCAACGCGAGTGCAAAAAGCAGGTAAGTCGGTACTTTCGGTACATAATTGAGTATGTAGCGAGTGAGAGAGGGAGGAGGGAGCTGAGATTTGTGTCAGTAGGTTCGCCGCGGTGGTCTGGAGCAGTCATACGCTCGCTAGTCTCCTGCCACCACTTGTCTCTCTCTCTCAGCCACATTACGTGCTGAAATTGCCACTCGAGTTATGTCGAGCGCCGCCACATAGTCCAGCTTTATTTAACTCGACTTAAGTGGTGGGCCGCTTTTTAAGGGTTAAGGTGGCCCGACCCAAGATGGTTTAATCATGGAATGTACTTTTTATTTCAGTGTAAAACTTGAACACAAATTAATTTATAATGAAGTTAAATTTGGTACCTGAAATTTTATATTAGGTACTGAACTTCACTGAATGTAGGAGCATTATCGAAAATTTCAAACGATAATGTAATATATTTCTACATGTGTCTATACTGTACTGAGTAGGCTACTCTGTACTGGTGTAATCGTAAAAGTAATCATGATTATGATTACTTTTTGAGAATGATCGATTACGATTATGATTACATCCCCAATTATAGGAAAGTAATCGATTACTATTAAGATTACTTAGAAAATTGTAATAGATTACGATTACAGATTACGATTACCCTATGCCAGCGGTGTGAAGCATTGGTTATATTGACAGATTTACCATTATAACTAGTATCAGATGAGTTTATGGCAGATTTACCATTATAACTAGTGTCAGATGAGTTTATGGCAGATTTACCATTATAACTAGTATCAGATGAGTTTATGGCAGATTTACCATTATAACTAGTATCAGATGAGTTTATGGCAGATTTACCATTATAACTAGTATCAGATGAGTTTATGGCAGATTTACCATTATAACTAGTATCAGATGAGTTTATGGCAGATTTACCATTATAACTAGTATCAGATGAGTTTATGGCAGATTTACCATTATAACTAGTATCAGATGAGTTTATTGCCATCAGTATACCGTTAACCCGGAAACTGCGGGAAGACTCTTAAAAGTTCCCCCAGCGGACTGCGGGAAGACTCTTAAGAGTCAGAGAAAAAAAAATCAACTTTAAACATCGATTTTTTTTTTTTTTTTGCCCCTGGGCCATGCAAAATATCACTCTTCTACCTCCCCTCCTTCCCCACTTTCCTCCCCTCCTTCAGTTATCACCTATTTTCCCTGTTATTCCCTTATTCTGAGGTATATTTTCGTGCTAACATTAGCGAGTTGCAAGCAGGGCATTGTCATCACTGTTAGCAAGCGAGTGCAAGAGAGAGAGAGTATCGATCGACTGTGTCTCAGTGGCCTTGGGGGGAATTGGCGGGAAAGCAGGTTGCCTCACCCATACATTATATAACTCGCGGCCTGTATCTCCGATTTTGACCATCCAAACGCTGTTTTCACTAGTTTTATTGTTGTAACAGGTTAATACCTTTATAATCAACCCATAATATAGGTTTGACTCCTGTAAGGAGATAAAGAAAACCTAATATTTAGTAGTGGCCCCGTAATCATTGACGAACATGCCTATTACATAAGGCATCCTCTTCAAACACTAAACCGCCGTAGTTTGAATCTACCGCGCAGAGCATTTAAAAACTGAGGAGCCTTCATCATGAGCGCACGCGACCTCACTCATGGCTTCAGTCATTATGAATTGGGTTCTCACTACGAAAAAACTTCGTAAAAAATAAAAACAAAAAGAAAATAAGAATAACTATCCAATAAGCTTTCCATCATATCGTGGATGTACTTGTGTGGATTTCTGACCAGACGCTGAATCAGGCGTCATTCCTCCTTCACTGACATATCAAGTAAACCAAAATCCTTAATACATCAACGAATGGGAAGGGGACGGTCGGGAGGGCCCCAGTCGTCAATGATTACGGGGCCACTACTAAATATTAGGTTTTCTTTATCTCCTTACAGGAGTCAAACCTATAATTTATTAGTGGCCCCTCCATCATTGACGAACATGCCTGATATCTAAGACTGGAGGGGGACATTCGTAATCATATCATAACTCTAGAAAAGCAGATAATAAAAACAACCACATAGTATTCTTACTTTTTGAAAAAATTTATTTAATACGGCGTAGGCCGGAAATATACAAGAAAAAGGGGTTCAGGCAGGTGCGTGCTTCAAAGAAGCCTGCCCGACAAAAATGGGTAACCCTGAAGATTCTGAACACAGATCTGTAGTTACAAAAGGCACCCCACTCAACGAGTGGTGACAAAAATAATAAGTTATAAGTTTATATGTGCACATCATAAACCCCAAAATACATGTGGAGATCAATTGCCAATGAACTCCATTGAACTAATATTACATTGCTTTCGCAGCTAAAACTACTATAACAACACCGTTGTTTTGTACTAAACCTTGTACTAGCACAAATTCTCGCAGAGATATGTTCATATCACATTTTAACCTTAAATTGTATCACAGCTCTCATACTCCGGCGGGGTCTAGGGTGTCCTATGTCAACTGACTGCACCCCCCCCCCCCCCCCCCCCCTTCCGTGAAAATAAACATAAGTGACTGCAGGGCCACCTAGACCCTCTGCCTTAAAGCTATACATGGTAAGGAAGGTTTGTCTAGAGCAACTGACAAGTATCTAGAGAGAAACGTATGATTAGACGCCCACAACTGTGTGGACGCAATATCTTCAACTGAAAAGTTTTTCAGGAAACGTAAAGAGGCCGCCCACTTGCGTAAATCGTGGGCCCTACCCACAACGCCGGGATTACTCTCTTTAACACCTTACGAGCGCCCTATGCGGTTTATTTATGTGTACGGCACGCGGGTGTTTTTAGCCAAAATAGGGCGGTTTACGTGATCTTTTCTGCCTAAATAAGACCCAGAACGTAAAACAAGTACCTATCCCTGAAAGGGCATAAACAGAGCTTTCGAATGAAACCATAACGATCCTTGTATGATGGATAGTTTTCTTGCAATAACCGTGCAACGCGAGTGCAAAAAGCAGGTAATTCGGTACTTTCAGTACATAATTGAGTATGTAGCGAGTGATAGAGGGAAGAGGGAGCTGAGATTTGTGTCAGTAGGTTCGCCGCGGTGGTCTGGAGCAGTCCATACGCTCGCTAGTCTCCTGCCACCACTTGTCTCTCTCTCTCAGCCCACATTACGTGCTGAAATTGCCACTCTAGTTATGTCGAGCGCCGCCACTAGTCCAGCTTTATTTAACTCGACTTATGTTGCTCGCCGCTATTAAGGGTTAATGACTTCTACCAGAAGAGAGGCTAATCGCCGTTTAAGTAAGGGTTTACCCGTACTCGCTGCCCATAAAGCACCTTGGGGGTTATGAGGAGCTATTCTCAATATTTGGTTAGAGCTTGCCACTGGACATAAATTATGATGCACCTTTCCTTTTTTAACGCCGGCAACCGTGAACTCAGAAAAACACGTGTGCACTATGCTCATTCTTGGCTACAAATGCCGGGGAGGGTGCAATGGAAATTGAATCATTAAGTCTACCAACCTAAGACAATTAGGTGTGTTGCTCATCGCCGCCAGCTCAGACACTCTGTTTCCGGTGGCCAAGCCAAAAGTAAAACTGCCTTCTTTAAGATTAAAGCAAAGTCTGCAGTATTTTTTATACAGACGAGAATGAAGTAAAGACAAAGCTTTGTCCAGAACCAAGTAGGCATGAGCTGACGGGAGGTGGGCGGAGTTTAAAACACGCTCTCATAAATCCTGTTTCCCTCCGCCACCGGTATGGATGGGCTTGTAAGGTCGAAAAAGGACTCTAATCGCAGTTAAGTGATTCTTCAAAGTAACCACAGATAAACGTTTCTGCTCAAACAGATAGTTCAAGTAATTAAAAACCAATGCCACTGAGGGTACAGTTTGTTCCGTTCTAACAATCCAAAAGATAAAAGCTTTCCAATGAGATTGATATTGTCGCTTAGTAGACTGAGTATATTGATTGAGCAATTTATTGGTCACATCCCTACCGTATGGTGCTAGCCACTTGGCCTCCTGAATGTCCATAATGCAAAAGTCAGCGAGGTCGCTAGGTTGCCAATCGTGTCTAAGTGGAAGTACCCGACCGGGAGCGATACCGGGTCCGGGCACCACATTATTAATTGCTGGTACCATACCTGCGCCGGCCACAGGGGCGCGATTAGCGAGACTAAGCCTCGATAAACTCTTAGTTTGTTCACTACGTGGCACATTAGTGACGCATCTGGCGGAAACAGATAGATGGAGCTCCATCTGTTCCAGTCTGTCACTAGGGCGTCTGGCCCCCCTGCCGGCGTTATCCCCCGGCGGGTGAGGTATAGAGGGAGCTTGTGAGTCTCCTCGGACGCAAAAAGATCCACTTGTGGATGGGAGAGCTCCGCAATCATTAGGTCGAAAATGGGTTGCTTGAGCTCCCATTCTACTGTCGTGCTCTGTCTCCGGGACAGAGAGTCTGCCCAGACGTTCGCTACGCCTGGGAGATAAGATGCGTGAAGATAAATATCTAGACTGCTGGCTAGAACAAAAATCTCTTCCGACACGAGTAGCAACTTCCTTGACCTCGTTGACCCTTGTTTCTGAATACAGTGAACTGCATTCAGATTGTCCATTCTGAAGGCCACCGACTTGCCCCGTAACGCCGGGCCGTGAGCCTGAAGGAAATACAAGGGGACTAGTAACTCTTTGACATTTATGTGAGAGATTTCTAAGTGGGACCAAAGTCCCTGACCCTGGTGCCCCTGATTTGACTGAAGTCCCCACCCTATGGTGCCTGACGCATCCGTGTCTACCCATACCGTTGGAGGAGGAGAGGTCCATGACATGATTGAGTGCAATGTTTCCCTCTTCGCCCAGACCACTAGTAAGGTGTGGATTAATTTTGGTATGGGCCATAATTTTTCCCGCCGGTAAGAGTGGGAAATATTTGTTGCCTTCCAATATTAATCGTTTTACTTTCAACCGGCCCAACTTGACAGTTAGCTGAATCCAGTTGAGAGAGCCGACCAGAGACTCCCAGACTCTTCGTGTCGTAGTCAGACTGTGAAGAAACCTGAACAGTTTCCTGCGAAACCTGTTGCGATTGTCCACACTCTGACTCAGAGTGAGAGCGGCGGTGTCCCAGACCAGCCCTATCCACTGAATTACTCTTGAGGGAACAAGGTTTGACTTTACCAGATTTACCTTGAAGCCTAGAGTTTTGACATGATTTAAATGATATTGACATGTTTTATGCATAATTGTTGTGTCTCTGCCACCACCAGCCAGTCGTCTAGATACCACAACACTCTGATTCCCTGTTTTAACAACGGCATCAGGGCTTGCCGGACTAGTTTCGTGAATAGTCGAGGTGCTAGGTTCAAACCGAACGGCATCCTCTGAAAAACAAAATTTTGGTGCCTGATCCTCAAGGCCAGAAACCTTTGAAATCTTTTGTTGACCGACACGTGCCAATAGGCGTCTGTCAGGTCTAGGGAACACATCCAGCCTCCCGGCGGAAGTGTTAGCCTGATTTGATGAACTGTTAACATTCTGAAAGACTCGTTGTAAATGTGAAGATTCAGATAAGACAGGTCTACGACCGGCCTCATCTGAACACTGTCCCGTTTGGGAACCAAAAACAGTTTTGACGTGAATACAGGGTAATCTGGAGGGACCGGGATGATGACATTCTTGGCAATCATCTCCTGGACCAGCGACTCCACCTCTAATGAAACACAATTTGCCGTTGTCGGCTGACGTAAGCGAGGTCGCCGGAGCCACTGCCAAGTGATGCCTTTGCGTGCCACCATCCGTGCTCAGGTTTTTAACGGCCATGCTTGGTGACACGTTCGGAACGACCCAGTTAGCAGACAAGGGTTCGCCGGCTGTACTTCCCTCGGTTCCTCCGGCTTTAAGACAGGCACTGGGAGTGAGAGAGACTTTAGTTTTTTGATGGTGGGTTTGGTGGTGTTGGACGCTTCGCCGGCTGGCTGGTGTGGGCCGAAGACTGGCCCTGCCCCGGCTTATACTGGCCGCGTCCTCTCTGTCCTGAAAACCCTCTCTGTCTATGCCTGAACTGACCCAGGGGGATTGGGAGGACTTAGGCGGAAGAAACGGCTTAGAACCCCCTGGCTGAGCTTTAGTAGGAGGCTTAGGTTTGGGGAAGTTAAATGCAGGTTTCTTAGCCTGTGCGGGACTGTGCTTCACGGCCTGTGCCATGTTAAACACTGTTCGCCATACATCAGGGGACATTAAAGAAGGAGTAAGTACTGGGGACATTACCACCTGGTTAGCAATGCGATCAGGCAGCTTGCGAACTAATGACATCCTAAGATCCTGTCGTGCTCGCACCGCCTCAAGTAAGGCTGTGCGTATGTCACCTAAGGATTGAATCGACGACTGAAGAATCAGACGCCGGGATAACTCAACTGATCTTCGAGCATCCGCGTCTGCGATTGCCTGAGTAGACCTGAGTAAAGACTTAGCCACCTGTTGAGAAACTATGTACTGTGAAAACAGGCGGAAAGCTTTTCCCCTTAGCCTAAATTCTCTGTCTAGGTGAGAAGGGGTAGGGGTAGTGAATGGGTCCTTTAGTTCACAAAGATTAATCTTAGGGGCAGCTAGAAAAGAAAATAAAGCTGACGGAACTCCGCCGGCAGAACCTACCGGCATGGAGAACCATGAATGTGTATCCTGAGGGATCTGGTGGGAAGATTTAGAAGTGAAAGTGGTTGCAAAGTTTTGAGCCTCTACCTCCCAATCCACCCAAGGTCCTGGTCCCAACTGTCCCACCTTCAACACTGGATTAGCTGTCTCGTCTGTGACGGTCTGTAAATCTAGTTCAGGAGTAAGAGCCGACAGAGCCTTAATATCATTAAACCCATCCAGCTTAGACCAGTCTGAAAAAGTTTTGAAGCTGAGGCAGGGGGTAAAGCAGGCTTAGATGCATAAACAAAATAATCCTGATGATAATAACTAGGTATAGCCTTGATATTTACGTCCAAAACATTACCCAAGGCATCCAATGCCCTTAATTTCTTTGACTTATTTCCCTGGATAAACCACTCACGTGGTACCGGGAGTTCCCCTGACAAGGTAGGCTGGGCAAGCTCTGGCTTAGAGGGGTTCAAAGAACCCATGACTCGTCTGGCCCATAAAGCAGGGGCATAGCTACCTTTCTAAGAGGCGCTTTGTCTAGAGGGGGTGGATTAACATCCGTAATGACCCTGACATTTGACGTAGTGAATGCCGCCGTAGCTGGCTTAGAGCTCCCTGCCGGTGACAGAGTAGGAGGGTTAGGAATCTTAGATAAATCGATTGACGTTATCAGAGGCCGTACCGCAGAACTTGTCAAGGGAGCCCCCAAGTCCATTGTGGGGTTTTCTCGTTGTTGACTAAAGAATTTAGATAGAGCATGAGTAAGTAACCCATCAATTTCTTGTGCTGTAACAAACTGGTTAGATGCAGAACTTTCAGGTGAATCAGTATTATCATGGGCGGCGTCCAGGCCTGAGCCTGACCCTTGTCCATCCCTATCTGAAATTATTGACTCTTCATCTTGTTCCTCCCGATCCTCCTGAGAAGACCCCGCCGAGGCAGGGGCACCTTGTTTCCAAGATAAGTCAGGGATAGAGGATGGGGTCGCCGCGTCCCTGCGGACATCGGCTACTGTGTGACTCGTATGAGTCGGACGTGGATGGTCAGACCCTGGTTGAGCAAACCGCCAAACACCGAGGCTCTGGCCTACGCTCTCTTGAGAGTCTGAAACATTCTCAATTATTGAATTTCCTGAACTTTCCGTTTCTAGGGTTAAAATATCAATAGGTAAATCTTGTTTAGGGACAGGCGCTTCACTATACTCTGAGGCTGTAACAGAAACATTTTCAGGTGTAGAGGTACGATGAGATGCACTAGACTTAGGAGAATGTCGAGAGGACTTCCTATGGGAATCCTTTTTGGAGGATTTGTGGCTACGGTGTGACCGCGAACTAGACCTAGATTTGGAAGAATCACCACCATGACCACTGGGGGAAGCTTCAGTCTTACACTTCTTACTAGCCGGGGAAGAGGCACGACTTGAAGACTGCTGTCTGAGAGGTGACCTTGACCTCGATCTCGCCTGCGACGAGGAGGTGGCTGCCGGGGAGTAGGCTCTCTCGGGCGTTTAGACGTATCCACAGACGATACAGAACCCTGGCTAGTCTCTGTCGGCTTAAAACCCGTTACTCTAGAGGTACGTTTAGGGGGAGGGTGCTCTGACAGCAACTTATCCCAAAGTGGGACGTTGTCACATTGAAGTGACTTATGTGCGACAATGGTAGTGTAGGCCGACATTTGTTGTCTGACCTCTCTCAACGCTACCGCCGCGGTCTTGTCATTGTCACACAGGACTTTATTGGCTAATTGGGAGCAAAAGGAACAATTAAGTGTAACCCAGAGACCCCTTGAACGGTCTAGACATCTAACACACCTTATGCAAAGGGTATGCGCAAAAATTGGGATACCCGCGCAAGTAGGGGTAATGCACAGGGCAAAAACTGGGGCCACAGTAGCCATGACAGAGACTGGTGTGAGGAAACTACCGCCGGGTCTGTATTGGTCCGCCGGAGCTCAGCTCTGGAAAAATAAAGAAAAATTTCCAGGAATTAATGCTCATAAGGTTAACCCAAGTGTTCGCATACAAGTGTTAATAACCCGCCGGGTAACGGGATGCAAAGACACAGCTAACACATCTCGCTACGCGGCGGGGTGTAAAGAGGCTAAACAAATCTTTTTAGCTAAAGAACATGAAGAATACCCTCTGATATAATGGTCCAGTATGGCACTTATAGTCTGTAGGAGGTGGTGACTGTCTCAAGATTCAATTTTGTAACAAAGCCCCCCTCATAAAGACGCCGGCCCTTGAAATATTTTAGTAGAATAGCCCAGGGCAGGAATATACGAGATCTGATTTTTTAACGAATTGTCCCAAACGATCGTCGTAAAAATAGAAGGCGGCGATACTGAAAGTATCACCCAATTAAGGTTAATCGAAATTGAATTTGTTTATAAATTCCTTAGTTCCTCCACTTAGGGGCACCCGCCGGGTGTGGGAATCGATTTGGTTAAACCTCACTGAACCTTCAATTGCCGTAAGAGTAAAGGCAGCGATACACAGAGTATCACTAAAATGGATTGGTTAACTATATGAGACCTAAGTCGTTTATCCCACCCTGCTCAGGTGCACCCGCCGGGTGAGAAGTCTAAAAGTTAACCCCACAAGTTCCTGACCCCACTTCTTTGTAAAAGATCGCCGGGGAGGAACGCCTAAACAACAGCTAGGTTTTTCCATGTGGTTGTCGTAAACCAGGTAGAAAAAACCTATAAAAACGAGTGTTCTCAAGAACGTTGTTTTTTATATATCTATATATATATATAAGGATGGGTACAGCCATCCCGCCGGGAATTTAAAGGAGGCCTGAAACCAGGCACCCACAGAGACGCAGTCCTGGAGAGCCACAGACACCTCCCCACGCCGGGGAACCAGCCAGAGTTAAAAACCACGTGTGGCCCAACACTGCTCATCGGTCAGGATTTTTCATGGTGAAACCGAGAAAAAACCCGCCGGAAGGCAAACCCCACCCTGAACAGACACCATCTGAACAAAACGACACGAGGAGAGACACGCACGACTAACCAAGGTCACAACATAATCCGTGGAATTGGCCAATACACAACTAAACCAGGAAACAATTATAGTCCGAGGAATTAGCCAATACACAACTAAAACCCGGATACACATGACACAGTAGGGCATATTTATAAAATAAATAATAACACTAGACATGTGGCAAAGCTACGAGCGGCTGGCTAGGCCTAGGTAGACGGCATGAAAATAGTTGAAATATAAACACACACTGGAATATCACAACAGGAACCACCGCCAACACACCACCGTAGCGATAACTTCCCACCCCGGGAAGCCTGACACGGACCCAGAAAAAACTTCACTAAGTGAAGAAAAATACGCTGGGAACGTCAGCAAACACACAGCTTACCTCATCAGAAGGATAAAAGGCAGCAATAATTAACGCGTAATGAAAGCCGCCTGCATCACCAACTAACACAACTGTGAAAAGTTCACGTGTCCACAACAGGACCACGAGGGTACATCCGAAATAGATGCCCCATACACACGACCCAAAATACACTGCACTGCGGGCAACCAGCCCAGGACACTCCTGCTACGCCCATCCTAACCTTACTCGATACATCCTAGAGTAAACAAATGAGAAAAAACTCACTAGGGACGCAACGAATGCGGAACCAGCGGAGCCTGAAAGGTACGTCCGGGCAGGCTGAGCGCAGAGCAAAGAAGGAGGAATGACGCCTGATTCAGCGTCTGGTCAGAAATCCACACAAGTACATCCACGATATGATGGAAAGCTTATTGGATAGTTATTCTTATTTTCTTTTTGTTTTTATTTTTTACAAAGTTTTTTCGTAGTGAGAACCTAATTCATAATGACTGAAGCCATGAGTGAGGTCGCGTGCGCTCATGATGAAGGCTCCTCAGTTTTTAAATGCTCTGCGCGGTAGATTCAAACTACGGCGGTTTAGTGTTTGAAGAGGATGCCTTATGTAATAGGCATGTTCGTCAATGATGGAGGGGCCACTAATAAATTAGGCGCGTATGGAAAAGTATTAATGCTATTTATGGTAAAATGAATATTTTAGTGATGGAAACAGCTCAAATACATGCGCACAGGCAGAGGTGTCTAATTACACCCATGCGCACTTAAGAGGTTAAGGAGGGTCACCTGCCTTTTTTCTCTTTCTCTCCTTTTCTCTCTTTCTCTGGCTTGTATCCATTCGGCCCCATTCAGCCAACTGTTTTAAGACGTTTATCCCCATCCAGGTGTCGATTACTTTCTGGTGAGCGATAGCGAGCCAGCATTGTATGGAGAAACCCGGCTTCGCCGTAGACATTTTTATATCGAAAAATGTACAAATTTAGCTGGCTGTAAAAATATAAATATATATAAATTATGCTGGCTCGCTACCGCTCGCCAAGAAAATATTGACACCTGGATGAGGGTAAACGTCTTAAAACAGTAGGCTGAATGGGGCCGAATGGATACAAGAGGGAGAGAAAGAGAAAAAAAAGTGAGGTGTGGTCCCTTAAAAGGGTAAATAAAGTGTTGTGGACACTTTATTTACTCTTACTCATATTTGTTGTTAGTGTATTGAGAGAGTTAACCCTATCAGAACCGACGATGAAGCCTCTTAATTATATTCTGACTATCAATAGGCAATTTGTTTAAGGGAGTGACCTGCTTTTGTTATTTCTGTCCTTTTCTCTCTTTCTCTGGCTTGTATCCATTCGGCCCCATTCAGCCAACTATTTTAAGAAGTTTATCCCCATCTAGGTGTCGAATTCTTCCTGGCGAGCGATAGTGAGCCAGCATTATGTGAAGAAATCCGGCTTCGCCGGAGACATTTTTCTATCGAAAAATGTACAAATTTAGCCTGCTGTCAAACAAAAATAAAAAATATGCTGGCTCGCTACCGCTCACCAGTAAAAAATTGACACCTGGATGGGGATAACCGTCTTAAAACAGTAGGCTGAATGGGGCCGAATGGATACAAGCCAGAGAAAGATAGAAAAGGACAGAACCAAAACAGGTCACCCCCCCTTAAGTTTAGTAAGAACCTATGGGAGCTAGAGGGTTACTTAGTAGAACCTATGGGAGCTAGAGGGTTACTTAGTAGAACCTATGGGAGCTAGAGGGTTACTTAGTAGAACCTATGGGAGCTAGAGGGTTACTTGGTAGAACCTATGGGAGCTAGAGGGTTACTTGGTAGAACCTATGGGAGCTAGAGGGTTACTTAGTAGAACCTATGGGAGCTAGAGGGTTACTTGGTAGAACCTATGGGAGCTAGAGGTTACTTGGTAGAACCTATGGGAGCTAGAGGGTTACTTGGTAGAACCTATGGGAGCTAGAGGGTTACTTGGTAGAACCTATGGGAGCTAGAGGGTTACTTAGTAGAACCTATGGGAGCTAGAGGGTTACTTAGTAGAACCTATGGGAGCTAGAGGGTTACTTAGTAGAACCTATGGGAGCTAGAGGGTTACTTAGTAGAACCTATGGGAGCTAGAGGGTTACTTAGTAGAACCTATGGGAGCTAGAGGGTTACTTAGTAGAACCTATGGGAGCTAGAGGGTTACTTAGTAGAACCTATGGGAGCTAGAGGGTTACTTAGTAGAACCTATGGGAGCTAGAGGGTTACTTAGTAGAACCTATGGGAGCTAGAGGGTTACTTAGTACTAGCTAGAGGGTTACTTATAGAACCTATGGGAGCTAGAGGGTTACTTAGAACCTATGGGAGCTAGAGGGTTACTTAGTAGAACCTATGGGAGCTAGAGGGTTACTTAGTAGAACCTATGGGAGCAGAGGTTACTTAGTAGAACCTATGGGAGCTAGAGGGTTACTTAGTAGAACCTATGGGAGCTAGAGGGTTACTTAGTAGAACCTATGGGAGCTAGAGGGTTACTTAGTAGAACCTATGGGAGCTAGAGGGTTACTTAGTAGGCTTAATTCGTTTGAAAGTTTGAAGCCTAGATTCACTTCTCAACCCAATCCGGTGCAAGGCGTTTTTATTTATTAATTTATTTATTTTTTCCTTCCTGTTTCAATCCATTAGTTTAGATATTGCAATTTATTTTACCTCATTAGTTTAACGATTAAAAGACACTTCGCCCTACTATTTTTTTTTCTGGGCGAGCGATAGTGAGCTTGCAATTCAAGAGAAAGTGTTTGAAGATGGCATGGGGGGAGTTTTAATTTATTTTTATATTTTTGAAGAGGATCTGGGAAGGCGATTTTATTTTACTCTAGGTGGGCAAACTAAGAATACATTGCTTGAAACTGTCAAAAGCAATCAAAACCCTCAATACTAATTGTAATGCCCGAATCTTTAATATCCGTACCTCCAAGACACATCGCATCAGTGATAATACCAAACAAAACTATACTGGGTGACTGGGACTCGTTAGCCTTGGTCGGTAACCTGTCTGCAAATCTTTACTGCTCACCTAAGGGCAAAGCAGGTTGGTGGGTGGACTAGCCACCCACCACTTGAAAAATAGTACAAAAAAAATACATTGAGGGCCTAGGAATCGGACGGACACTAAACTGAGTGCTAAATTCTGTAAGTCCTTGAATAAAATGGTACAGGTTGTCCTCATGGGGGACAGGTTCAATTTGGGGAATTTTGTATATGCCTGCCCTCATAAAGGGGAGTAAGGTGTCCGGCAATAGATACACAAAACTATTGAAGCCACCCATAAACCACCACATTCTTTATGGCCGTCCAAGCCTTTGAACATGTCATTGGACGTACCTTCTACGTCACAAGCCCCGCCCCCAACAGCCCCTTCCCCCCAGCGAACCATCAACCAACCAGACTCACCTATCACCGGGCCTTTCTGCTCACCTGTACCTGTCACTTCAGCTCGATAATAAATAAAATAATAAATACAAAAATGTAAACCTGTTTTTGACAATTCTAAGAAATAATTTACTTTGGTGCGCACTTACCCCGACGGATGCGGATGCATACTTGCCCCACCTTACGGTGTATATATATATATATATTTCTTTCTTTATTTATTTATTTATTGCCGGACGCCGTGATCCCCGAACGAACGGCCCCATGCATCTCTGTCACCATCGCCCCTCCTCCCATCCAGCACTGTCTTCACTCATGTACTTCTTCACTCCATCCATCCACCTCTCATTTGGGTTACCTCTCCCTCTCTGGCCTTCCACTTCACTCTCGTACACTCTCTTAGTCATTATCTCGCTTCCCATACGTTCCACATGGCCGAATCATCTTAACCCTTTCCGTACCGGTGATGTTTTTATATTTGATTTCATCTACATTTAGACGATTTTATAAAACTTAGGAAGGATATATGGTAGCTACACTGATTAATCGAGATAGTCTGTAGTCTTTTAATGGGTAGACATTCTTCCTAAGCTGAACAAAATCGTCTAATACTTGTCAGAATACAATGAAAAGTACATCACCGGTACAGAAGGGGTTAAGGTGTTCTGTTTCACACTTTCCAGCACATCTACATCCACACCACACCTCTCTCGTACTTTCTCATTCGTCTGTCTATCCCTCCATGTAACTCCGCACGCACTTCTCAGGTAACTAATTTCCACCCCTCTCACTCTTGGTTTGAGTCTCTTCACCAACGTCCATGCTTCGTTCCCGTAAGTCAATGTCGGGATTATCACACTGTCATGCAAGGACTTCTTTACTTCCATGCTGACCACCCTATTTCTTGCTACTGCTTTCAGCGTTTCTAGAACCTTCTTCCCCGTTTGCACCCTCTCCTGCACTTCTTCATCCATACTCCCATCTTTACTCAACACACTGCCTAGATACTTGAATGAGCTGACATTCTCCATAGCCTGACCATTCAATTTCATCTCACATTCTGTGACTGCACCCCTTTCAAAGACCATAAGGTTGCTCTTCCCCGCATTTACCCTCAGATTCCGTTTTTCACACACTGTTCCAAACATATTTTCCAGCCCCTGTAACTCCCATTCACTATCGCTCATCAGAACTGTATCATCAGCAAACAGAAGTACAGGCAACTTCCACTCATTCCCCTCCCTTATCAGAGGTATACCAACATCCACTGCTTTTCCTCGTATTTCTTTCATGACTCCATTCATAATTATACAGTATATATTGAACAACCATGGGGACATCACACACCCTTGCTTCAACCCAACATTCAGATCAAAGAACTCGCTCTGCTCATTATCCACACATACTGACGCCTTTGCACCCTCATACATGCTCTTCACTGCTTTCAGCAACTTGACGTCTAATCCGTATATTCTTAGGACTTTCCACAAACCTTCTCTATCAACTCTCTCATAGGCCTTCTCAAAGTCCATAAAGGCAGCATACAACTTATGTCCCTTCTCCAGATATTTCTCCACAACACATTTCAGGGCAAAAATCTTATCTACACATCCTCTTCCCTTCCTAAGCTCGCCCTGCTCGTCACCTATCCATTTCTCCATTCTCGCTCTCACTCTCTCAATCACTACCCTACTGTACACCTTCCCTACTACGCTTAGAAGGCACATACCCCGGTGGTTACCGCACACTCTTCTTTCCCCTTTACCCTTATGCAGGGGTACTAATATGCCTGTCTTCCAGTCATCAGGTGCACTCCCTTTCTCCCATGCTAGTTTGCACATTTTCCATACCCAATCAATCACTATCTCTTCACCATACCTCAGCATTTCCCCACACACTCCATCTATTCCTGATGCTTTCCCCATCTTCACTCTATTCATGGCTTAACACACACACACAGACATATATATATATATATATATATATATATATATGTGTGTGTGTGTGTGTGTGTGTGTAACTGTAATAATTATTTGCCAGTCAGTGCAGTCACTTACCAATGTTTGTCATAAACCTTGTAAATAACTACACATGTATTATCTTCTCATTTTTGTTCTCCCAGTAAAATAAGGCCAGATACTCGTATTTTTACTAATTAAACAAAATATCCTGATAACCCACAATATGTTGCACCAGATAGTGTTAACCCTCTCAGTGGATGATGATGCAATTTCTTCATTGTATTCTGGCTATTACTAAGCAATTTTGCTAAGCTTAGAAAAGATCTTTGGGAGTCAGATGATTAATTGGCCTTTTATTTCATTCTTAGAGGCCCTTAACCCCTTTTGTACCAGCGACATCGTATTCAAGCTTTATTTAGAAGATTGTGTGCAGTTGAAAAAGGATCTGTGGTTGTAAAAAGGGTTAAGTAAGATAGTTCGAAGCCTGTTAATTAAAGGATACCATTTTTAAAGTTAATGAAATCATCTAATAGTAGCCAGAATAAAAAAATGGAAATACGGCACCGGTACTGAATTGGTTAACCCCTTTAGTATTAGAACGTCTTTTTTTCCACTTCATTCAAGCTATAATTAGACGCTTTTATTCAGCTTTAAAAGGCCTTCGAAGCACCAAAGAGGTAAAGTATATCTCAATTCCTACCCTTCGGGAATTTAGATAAAGAGGTTATATTGCATATCACTGGTACATGAAATATCCCAACAAATAGTTATAATATAATTACCAACGACGGACATAGTCGATGGGTGTAATCCAGTGCCCCACACACGGCTAATTCAATTGCATGACATGTAGGAATGTTCACATAATACAATATCGATACAATGAACTTAGCTTAGAGGACTGGTGATGTAGGACTGTTGTTATAGATTAATATTTGTAGCACATGGTGAACTGTGGGTTGAGTCAGAGCCGGGAGGGGGGGGGGGGGGGAAGATGTTGGTTGTTTGGTGTTGATTGAGAGACTAAAGGGCCGGCGTCCGATCGCTTCGCGAAATTACATATGGCTGCCGGCTCATAATAATTATAACCCATAACTTGGTTTCATGATACATCTAGAGCTGATGTAGATATTTATACATTACAGTTAACCCTCTCCGACATATGACGCGATTTTGAGCATAGTTTGGATACTTTAAAGTCTTTGTTACCATCAGGGGTATTTAGAAACCTTTAGTTTAGTTACTTCAACCTCTGCAGTTGTCTTTGAGTTAACTGTGGGCAGAAAACTAATTTTGGAGAGGTAATTATAAGAGTGAGAGAACTCTATTTAGTATTGTTAATCTGGCAACCTCTGCGTCATATGTGCGTGAAAGGGTTAATATTTAACCTATACTTAAGAATAAACTACAATACACAAAGAACCAGCCGAAATCGTACATGCGATACGATACCGCCAAATTCAAATGTCCTATTGGACCTAAAACTGTCGGGATCATTACCCTATTCCCGACATATTGCCCGCCACCAAAAATGATATACAGGAGCTATATACAGAGAACAAAAAAAGGACATCGAAGTTAAAGATCACCTTGTTTGATCTTTGATCTCCAAAGATCCACGGAACTCATAGCCGCCCTCCTTTTGGGACGAGTGCCACCTGAAGCCTGAGGAGGATCATCCTTCTCATCATCAGCTGCCCCACCTTGAGGAGCACTGTCACCAGCACTCTCCTGCGGAGGGGTATCAGTAGACACGCCAGGATCATCCGGCAGTTCTACATCCTGCTCCAAGGGATATAACCTTACGACTGGGCGAGTAGTAACCCCAGTCGAAGTTCGTATTCTAGCAACCCTTATAAGACCATCAATGCCCTGGAACAAATCGATAATCCTCCCAAGCTTCCAAAATAACCTAGGACGCTCATCATCAATCAGGACGATATCCCCGATACGAGGCCATCGTTGATTCGTCCCTTTGATCTTATTAGAGTGACGCTCGCGAAGAGACAGCAAATATTCTTGGGTCCACCGTTTCCATAGATCGTCGGACACCTTGTTTACATACTGGAAGCGACGACGTGTGGCGTCAGCATTGCCGAACGTAGGGTCTTGCAGATCTTCGTCATTTACGGACGATCTAGGAAAGGTATTAAGGGTTCGTCCACGTGTTAGCATAGAAGGAGAAATTGGTAAGAGGTCATCAACATCTGCCGAGGTATAGGTCAAGGGCCTGTCGTTGACTGACATCTCAATTTCTATTAAGATGGTTTGCAACTCCCGTCTGGTCACCAGTGCCCTTCCTAATACCTTCTTCATGGCAGATTTGACGATACCGATAGTTCTCTCCCAAATCGCCCCGAACCATGGTGCACGTGCTGGTATAAATTTCCACTGACAACCCTTTCCAGTGAGGGTAGCCACAATCTGCGGGTCATCCATTAAACTCTGGAGATATTTAGAGGCCCCGACAAAACAAGTCGCATTATCGCTCATAATAATTTGAGGGAAACCATTGCGGCCTGCAAAGCGTCTTAGAGTATGCAAAAAACCCCTCACTGGATAGGTCGTCAATCAATTCAATATGAATCGCTCTGGTTACCGCACATGTGAATAGAACGGCATATACCTTTATGATATTACCAGGCGATTCTCTAACTTGAATCGCTCCGGTGTAGTCTACCCCGGTTACCTGAAATGGTTCAGTCCTTTGTACCCTGAACTCAGGCAAGGGAGGTAGATCAACTGGGGAGTAAGGCTTACCTTGTAATCTTTTACAGATAGTACAGCTATTGTGGATCCCTTTAATTGCTTGTCGCATCTTAGGGATCCACCAACGTTGTCGCATATACGCCAGAACATAATTTACGCCAAAATGTAGGCAGGTCCTATGGCATTGGCGAATCAACAGTTTGGTAATCAAATCAGAGGAGCTAAGGAGGACAGGATATTTCGCAGAATCAATAATGTCCGCCTTTTGTATCCTGCCTCTACACTTAATTATGCCTCCTTCCATATATAATCCTAGCTGCTTCATTAAGTTAGAGGGTTTGGCCTTTGACTGCTTGCTCAGGATTTGATGTTCAGTAGGATAAGATTCCTTTTGTACTAAACATATTAGTTTCGCTTCTGCTGATCTCAATTCATGGAGTCTGATATGCTTCGAATCTTCACTAAGGAAAGACCCGTGAGCCCGACTTCTCATGTTGTTAATGAAACGGTTTATCCATGCAAATACCCGTATTACTTGATCATAGCTGCCGTAATGTTCCTACTCTACAACTTGTTATCCTGATGTGTAGTACTCACATTCGAACTACTTCACACATCATCTTGGGGCTGACTTGATGGATCAGATATGCATTCCCTGAAATCCTGAGGCCATTCAGTTGGAGATATAAGCCATGGAGGTCCATGCCACCAAATAGAGGATGAGATAAACTGTTGCGCCGAGATCCCCCGGGAAATTATGTCACTGGGGTTATCCCTGGTGCTCACATAGCGAAATATAGCTGTAGGAACTAAGTTATGTATCTCATCAGTGCGATTAGAGACATAAACAGGTAACACTTTCTGGCTGTGTACCCATGAAAGTGCTATTTGACTGTCGCTCCAGACATAGACGTTATTAATATTATGTAGTACGTCTGCATAAGCATCCAGTGTAAACTTTATTAGACGAGCAGACAGAAGCAATGCAGTAAGTTCTAATTTAGGAACTGTAATCTTCTTTATAGGGGCTACTTTGGCCTTCGCTATGGACAGTGTCGCTTCACTACCATTGCATATGTATATGGCAGTACCGTACGCACTATTAATAAGCATCAGAAAAGGCATGTAGATCCACCTGTTGACCACTAATAACCTGACGATTAAGTTGGACCTTGCAACATGTGGAAAGGTCCGACCGAATCAACCGCCAAGTATCTTGTAACTCAGTCGGGAGGGGCGTGTCCTAATCTAGTTTTAGCCTCCACAGTTGCTGTAAAACATACGAGCACGGATAGTTACAGGCAGCAAAAAACCTAGGGGATCAAACAACCTTGCTGACAAGCTTAAGCAGTTTCGCTTGGTCATAAGCTCACTGCCGCATGGGGTGTGACAGAAGGAGATACAATCTGCGGTAGTGTCCCATTTGTGGCCTAGAAACTTCACCTCACTATTCTCAGCAGCTACACCGTCAGAAGCAAATTGACCTTTCAAAAGATCACTATTAGTGGCCCATTCTCTCAAGTATAGATGAGCCTTGGCAAATATATCGCGGATCTCCCAGCATCTCTTGAGCAATAAATCTTCATTGTCTCCAGTGCCTTGAAGATTGTCCACATAGATCCCCTGCTTGATCTCATTCTTGAAGTCAAGATCTAGTCCAGCCTCCTCAAGATGACGCAAGATAGTAGCGTTGAGAAGGAACTGGGAACAGGTCGCCCCGAATAAGACGACTCTGAACCTGTAGACCAGATACTCTGAATCTAGATCCATTGGGTCCCGTGGCCATAAAAATCTTGTCGAGTCCCTGTCTTCACGATGGAGTTGAAGCATCAGGAAGGCCTTCTCAATATCGGCGACCCATGCAAACTTATGACATCTGAAGCGCAACATAATTTGCGCGAGATCAGAGACCAGGGACGGACCCGTGTACAGACAATCATTCAGGCTATAGGAGCGATCACTGAATTTAGCAGAGCAGTCATACACAATTGTGTCGCTTCTGCATAGTAGCCACATGCGGGCATGCGTGCGCGTCGGCTGCCCAGCCGTTTAGAAACCGGCTGGCGGCAGCCGGCCGGCAGGCTTTTCCTTAGTATATATCCTACGACAACGTAACTAATGTCTGGGATATTCTTATGTTGTTTCACAGCTTGAAGCTGCCCTTATTCTTAACCAACGCATCTTAGTATATTTTATTCTCGATAGTTGATTATTTCATTATAATATATAAGATGTAAGTCTAGTGAGGGCGGGAGGAGACGAGCGGGAGAAAGAGACCGGCTTGGGACGTTGCTTCGCTTGCCAGCTTTGGACGAGCCTGAAAACGTTGCCATATGCATTTGATCGCAACGTTAGGCTTAGTTTCGACTCACGCACGGGGTAGAGGATTTTGACCCGGCAACTGTGTTGAGTGTTGCCAAGCATGGGATGTATTTTGCATGCCTAGGGTGGGGTCAGACAGATTCAAGACTCAGAGCTCACCTCACTGTCGTACCCTTCGGACCCCCTTGATATCTATCCCTCTCAACCCCACTTAGAAACTTTCTCTCTTACTTTGTATACCTTCTTTCCACTACTTCACCAATCTATTTAATTACCCCATCCCCTTGATAGACCTTATATCTATTATTGTATTAACGACGAGCTCTCAGGTAACTAGATAGGATTTAGGGCCTTATGCAGAGATGTAATTGTTAATGAGACCTAGGAAGCTTTTTTGTTGTCTCATATTTGGTGGTTTCATGCTTGCTAGTGTGTTCTTATGTCAGGTTAGCAGGGGCTAGACCGGAGGGGAGGCTTTTTGCGATCCTTTAAGTAAAGTCTGCTGGTGCGAGTCCTGTGGACCCGCACGACTTTACTAGGATACCCGTGGGAGTCTGGGGGCATTTTCTTGTCTATGTCCCTGTGTGTCTAGCGTTGTGTTGTGTGAGGGCCCTTGCCTAGTCCACTCTGCACTGCGCTAGCACGTCTTGCTTTTGTCTTAGGGTCGCCAGGAGAGAGTCAGATACTTGCGATCTGAGTCTCTCAAGAGAGCACCCTTTCAATTAGAGTAATTTGGCGCACAGACCTGGGAACGTCCCTAGGCTAGAGCAGGTGGCTCAGCCCGGGTATCCGAAGCCTATATCCTTCCGGCTAGACCTCTGCCACCTGGCAGATTAACAGTTAGGGGTTTATCATCTCTGTATGCTTGTTATTGTGCCACAGTTTACCGTTTTTGTGAACATTGTGAGTCAGGGTGTGGCTTAGAGATTCTGTCCGAGCAGGCTTGCCTGACTAAGAGTGAGAAGCACACCTGTATGTGGTTATGTTGCGAGTTGCTACCTTTATTTAATTATACCTATGCCATTATACACGGTATGGCCTATCACTAGTATTTATTCCTGCTTATGAGTTAAGAGTTCTCTAAATCCGTAACGTATTTTCTTTGCTAAGCATCAGATCCTACAGTAGCCGCATGCAGTTTAGAAACCTGCATCTCGTCTACCTGTACGATGTTTTGAGGACTGTTTGCTTGCACCTTCTTTCACGCAGGGGTGATTAGTTGTATTAATTAACGTAACGTTAAATGTACTTTCTTCTAGTTTGTTATTAAATTGTTTCTGCAATTTAATTCCGTTATCTATCTTTTCCTTGAAGCTTAAAGTCAACTTAATTGTGTGATCTTTTATATAGCCTGCTTGACTATCAGCAGTCTATAGTGCGTGCACCCTGTAACCGAGTCATAGGATACTTCGTTGTCCAGGCAGGACTCTTGACGGTTTAGGGTAGTTTGTTGCCTGGGTTTATAGATAAGGGTTGGATCTAGCGTTTTCCGTTGTTGCTTGTTGCCGCATACCTAGTCCAATAGAAAGAGCCCAGTGTTTATATATCCCAGGACGTAACAAATGGCGACCTTGCATAGGATTTACTGAACAGAGGAATATAGTGGTCATTTGTTTTGAGATTCCTTATGATTAGAGGAATACAGTGGACATAGATTTTTTTTTTGGAGCAACCAATATAACACATTAAAGACTTTAAATAACATTAGTATATACATACTTGCATAGAAGATAAGGCACATTCTATAACCGTGATAATTACTGCAGTGCACAAGCATGTCTAATACATCAGAACACAGTGATGGGTCAGGTCACGATACGGGCTCGGAGGGAGAAAGACCTGTGGAGTGGCTAGTCGATAGCGAGAAGGGTGCTAGAAGATTTTTAGAGGTGCCCCTTACCGCTGCCAGGGTGTTGAAGCTGAATAAGTATGGCTTAAAGTGTGTGGCAGGTCTTCAGGGTCACCAGGGTTTAAGTGGCATGAGGAAAGATCAGTTGAGGGCTTTGATATTGGGTTTAGAAGGGAGAGACCTGGGTGGAGAGGTGACTGGGGGCCCCGGTCCCCAGCCCCCCCTCCACTCTACCCCCGTATCAAACGTCAGGGTGCCTGAATTTAGTACATACCCTCAAGTTGATGGTCAATGGCAGCATGGAATTCAATCACAGGGACCCTCTCCATTAAATGCACCTTCCCCTCCTCAAGGGTTGACTCCAGATTTGTTGTTTCGGCTTGAGATGGCCAAGGTTGAGGCCGCCGAAAGACAGGCTAGAGCTCAGGTTGAGGCTGCCGAGAGACAGGCTAGTGTGCAGGCTGAGGCTGCAGAGAGAACAGCTATACGAGAGGCTGAACTGCAGGCAGAGTCTACTAGGTATCGGGCTGACAGGGAGCTGGAGAGATCTCGAGTGGAGGTAACAGGGCGAAATATTGGGGGAGGTAACAGACATCGGGACCAATCATTGTCGCACCTGCTTAAACTAGTTCCTGTGTTCGATGAATTAGGTGTGTCTGAGTTCTTTATGCGATTTGAGAAGAAGTGTCAGGAACACCAGTGGCCTCAGGAAAAGTGGGCAGCATTAGTTTCATCAAGACTCCTAGGAAAGGGGCTAAAAGCGTATGATGCACTACCTTTAGAGTCCTGTGTAGTTTATGATGAGCTAAAGAAGGCTGTGCTACTGGCCTATGAGTTACAACCAGAAACTTACCGCTTGAAGTTTCGGGGTGTTACTAAGGGCAAGGATAGTACCTTCCTAGAACACGCCCGGGACTTGTCTGATGCACTACGACATTGGCTGCATTCCGAGAGGGCAGCTACTTTTGAGGAGTTGAGTGAGCTGGTTCTCTTGGAGCAGTTCTTTAAGTGCACAGGCGGGGAATTAACATTAAATATAAAGGAAAAAAATCCTAGAACTCTCCAGGAGGCAGCAGAAATGGCTGACCTCCGACTGTCATTAATTCGAGGGTGCGGAGCAGCAGCTAGGAGTGAGTCGGGTGCAAAGGATCGTACCCCTCCCCCTCCCAAGAATTTTGATACACATAAATACACAAAACCATCTAGCACTGACAATAAAACTGAACATAAACCAAATACCGTCCCGTATAAGAAGTCTAATGGTATCTCCCACTCCCAAGGGAAACCAAAGAGTAAAGAGTGCTTTGCATGTCACAAGGAGGGTCACTTTGCAAATGCTTGTCCGAACAAGCCACCAAACAAGGTTGTGTCATTGGTCCGCAGCATAGGGGTGTCGCCTATATCTTCTGAGTTTGCCAAGGGTAGTTTGTCAGAGGTTGGGACACAGCCTGTGTTCAAGAGTCCGGAAGGCTCGAACCCTGTCCGCGACGTCTTTGGGGGTCATAGAGGGCATGGTTTTGTGAGGTGGGCTGGCGAAAGGCGAGGAGTTAAGCTATTGCGTGATACGGGGGCTTCTCAGACCTTGTTAAAGAACTTTACTGGTAGGCCGATGAACGCTGCTCGGGTGGTGGTAGTTCAGGGGATCAATGCTACGAAGTCCTACCCGCTGGTGCGGATGGAGCTGGAGGCGGGTGGTGTGGCGAAGGAGCTGGATGTCGGAATTGTAGAGAACTTGCCTGTTGGGGGCGTCGACCTCCTCCTCGGCAACGACTTTGCGGTGCCTGCTTCTAAGGTTTCACCCTTGGTCGTTGCCGAGAAGGCGGCCGACGTTAGTAGGGAGGAACAGGAGTGGGTTGAGAAGTGTAGCGTACAAACCATGGCGTGTGTTGTGACGCGTTCTCAGACATCCGGAGCCTTGCAGCCACCACCTCAGTCTATCAAACCGCGGAGGAAAGGTCACAAGAAAACGGGAAGTGTTGGTCAATTGGAGAGTTTTGAGCCGGCAGTGTTTCTTGGTGACTCATTATTGGCACCTATGTTAGAGTCTGGAGAGGCCCCGGGGCCTGTCACCGCTAGTGCAGGTGCAGGGCAGGAAGAGACTCTGCGACAGCATCGTTATGCGCAGCGTGAGGAAAGGATGGCTCAGCGGGACATTGGAGGTGGAAATAAATTATTTAAGATAAACTTGGATAATCTCGCACCTGCTGATATATGTTCCTTGCAGCTGGAAGATCCTGAAGTCAGGGCGTGTGGTAATGGTGCTGTCGAACTGGAGAGCGATGGGGATGCGCAGCCTGGTGATTTTTTCTTGTCCGAGGGGATCTTGTATCGGAGACATCAGGATCCCAAGAAAAAGTGGGATGGCGGGTCAGGATTAGTGGACCAGTTAGTAGTACCGAGGGTGTGCCGTGAGAGCTTATTGAGATTAGCTCATGATGTGCATTTGGCAGGGCACCTGGGGGCACGTAAGACGGAGGCAGCTCTGAGCAAGCTTTTCTGGTGGCCTGGGTTAAAGGCGAGTGTCGTGTCATGGGTGTCACAGTGTCACCCTTGTCAAGTTGTTGGGAAACCCAATCAGGTCATCCCGAGAGCCCCGTTACAACCCCTCCCTGTCATTGGACCGCCCTTCAGCAAAGTAGTTATCGATATGGTTGGCCCATTGCCCCCCACTAGTGCCGGCAATAAATTTTTACTAACTGTAATGGATGTAGCAACACGGTATCCAGATGCTTACCCCATGCGCAACGGGATGGCTAAGACTGTTGTCAAAAACCTACTTGTCTATTTCTCTCGTTATGGCTACCCTCAGGAGATCCAGTCTGATCAGGGATCCAATTTTACTTCTGCTCTGTTTAAGCAGACCATGCAGTAACAGGGGATAGTGTCTGTGGTGTCATCTGCCTACCATCCCGAGAGTCAGGGAGTTTTGGAAAGGTGGCACTCGACTCTCAAGAGTATGTTGCGGTGTTATTGCATGGAAAATGGGAAGGACTGGGATCTAGGTCTCCCATACGTTTTATTTGCTGCGAGAGAAGTACCTGGGGAGAGCTTGGGATTTAGCCCGAACGAGTTGGTTTTTGGACACAGGGTCAGGGGGCCCCTCCACATAGTCAAGTAGATCTGGGAGGGAGTCACAAAGCCATGCTCGCTTCTAAAGTATGTAGTTGAAAGCCGTGAGAGAATGCTAAAGAGCTTGGAGGTAGCAGGTCGGAACCTTAAGAGTTCACAAGCTCAGATGAAGGACAGATACGACCAGAAGGTGAAGCTGAGGGAGTTTGAAGTAGATCAGGAGGTACTGATACTACTGCCTCTGGTGGGACACCCCTTGTCTGCCAAGTATTCTGGTCCGTATCGGGTTGTAAGGAAGGTTTCTGATCTCGACTATTTAGTAGCTACTCCTGATCGTAAGAAAAAGAACCAACTTTGCCATGTAAATCTGATGAAAGAGTATGTGAGGCACCCCTCCGAGCCTCTCACTGTCCCGGTGTTGATCTGCAGCGATCGTGGTGGAGAAGGAGGAAGGGACAGTCAAGCTGCGGGGGAGGATAATTGGGATTGCCATGTTTCCGCGGATCAGTGGGCGGGGAATTCTAGACAAGTGGCTCACGAGTTGATATTGCACCTGCCTGAGCAACAGCGTGTAGCTGTGCAGCACTTGTTTGATTCAAACCCAGCTGTTTTCACGGAGCATCCTGGCCTCACTACTCAAGCGGTGCACGATGTCGATGTTGGGGACCACCCGCCCTTTAAATCAGTGCCATACCGTGTTCCCCCTATTAAATTACCAGCACTTAGGGAAGAGCTGGATTATATGCTGAAACGTGGGCTGATTTCTGAGGGTGCAGTAAGGTGGACTTCCCCCGTCACACTGCAGCCCAAACCAGATGGCAAGGTGCGGTTTTGTATAGATTTCCGCAGGTTGAATGGTTTAACCCCCACAAATGCCTACCCTCTCCCTCGCGTGGATGACAGTGTGGATAAGATAGGAAAAGCCAAGTTCCTCACTAAGCTAGACCTTGTTAAGGGTTATTGGCAAGTGCCCTTGTCTGAGCGAGCGCGAGAGGTGTGTGGGTTTGTGGTGGACGGTGCCACATATCGTTGCCATGTTATGCCATACGGGCTGAAAAATGCCCCTGCAACGTTTCAGAAATTAATGAACGACATTGTAGCCGACATTCCCAACTGTACGGTGTACCTAGATGATGTCATAATATACGACGATGATTTTAACAGTCACTGTGCTCACATCGGACAGCTTTTTAATAAACTGAATGAAGCAGGTTTGGTGGTAAACCTGGGTAAGTGCGATTTTGTCAAAGCCACAGTTTTGTACCTGGGGTTCGAGGTGGGGATGGGTCAGGTGTGCCCTCCACAGACAAAGATCAAAGCCATCGATCAGTTTCCCCAGCCTACGACTAAGAAACAAATCATGCGGTTTCTAGGTATGATAGGCTATTATCGTCGCTTCATCAAAGGCTATTCGACTGTACTTGCACCTTTAACTGACTTATTATCTAAGGACAAGAAGTTCAGGTGGTCTCCTGAGTGTGCAGAGGCGTTTTCCTTGGTGAAACACCTGTTATGTACCCACCCCATACTCAGGTCCCCGGACTTCAGCAGACCTTTTCAGCTGGCGACTGATGCCAGTGGCGTAGGGGCTGGGGCTGTCTTGTTACAGACAGATGATGAAGGTATCGAACATCCAGTGAGTTTTTACAGTAAAAAATTCAATAGTGCACAAAGGAATTACTCTGTAATTGAAAAAGAACTCCTGGCGATAGTGCTGGCGCTCAGGCACTTCGATGTATATGTTCCTGCTTTCGGACCAGTCGTAGTGGTTTATACCGATCATCACCCTCTGAAATTCTTGAATCAGTTTCATAACCGGAATACGAGGCTGACCAGGTGGTCACTCATGCTTCAGGAGTATAATCTGGACATACGCCATATTGCCGGTTCAGATAACGTGATAGCGGATTGTCTATCAAGGGTGGATGATGTTGGTTAGACTGCTACAGGATTGAGGGTTGAGTGTGGAGGAAAATAGGCTGTCACTGTAGTTCAGCCGAAAAAAACAAATTAAAAAAGCAAAAACCTTATAAAAACTCTTTATTTTTATAACGTGTAGAATTTTGTATAAGATGTTGTAGCAGTATCTAAGTTGAATGTTTTCGCTTATTGTCGCTAAGTTAGTTGAACTTGCTCGGTGGAGCGCAACAGTCTTTATTTTTTGTATATATAGTGCCTTGTGTCGCAACAGTGTGTGGTACTATGAGAAGCTTTCTGTTAGATATGAAGAACTTAGTCAAGGGTCTTATATCTTGGGGGAGGTGTGACGCTTCTGCATAGTAGCCACGTGCGGGCATGCGCGCGCGTCGGCTGCCCAGCCGTTTAGAAACCGGCTGGCGGCAGCCGGCCGGCAGGCTTTTCCTTAGTATATATCCTACGACAGCGTAACTAATGTCTGGGATATTCTAATGTTGTTTCACAGCTTGAAGCTGCCCTTATTCTTAACCAACGCATCTTAGTATATTTTATTCTCGATAGTTGATAATTTCATTATAATATATAAGATGTAAGTCTAGTGAGGGCGGGAGGAGACGAGCGGGAGAGAGAGACCGGCTTGGGACGTTGCTTCGCTTGCCAGCTTGGGACGAGCCTGAAAACGTTGCCATATGCATTTGATCGCAACGTTAGGCTTAGTTTCGACTCACGCACGGGGTAGAGGATTTTGACCCGGCAACTGTGTTGAGTGTTGCCAAGCATGGGATGTATTTTGCATGCCTAGGGTGGGGTCCAGACAGATTCAAGACTCCTAGGACGTAACACCTAACCCTCCATTATTTGTCCTTGCTTTACCTGACCCTTCCTAACCACATGATCTGACCTTACGTAAACTATCAGAACCTAACCAAACCAAATTGTATTTTTCGTGTGGAAAATGTTGACAAAATGTATTGTCCTTTTTTTCCAATCAATTTGCAGCACAATCGAGGATCCTCTAGGCGTCTCAAGGAGTCAAGGGGAAGATATACTGTAGGCAGGTTCCGACGATCTCTGAAGATGTTGCTGCCTGGTATTCCCTTTCTCTACCTCTGTTTTTTTTTGTTTTTTTTTCCTGTGACAATTTTTCTTGTGCCTTTATTTTTTTGCCTTGGGTACCTCTTTACAACACCATATTTTCCCCCCAGGGGTGCCAACATGTACGGGTCTCCAGTCCATGTGCCAATTATTTACTAGCATTAAATTTTGCTGTGCAATTTTTTTCCTGTGTCATTTTCCCAGTGCTATTTTTATTTTGTGTGCCAATTTGTGTGCCTCATTTTTTTCTAGTTCCATTCATATCCTTTGACATTTTGTTTTCTATACGGTACTACTGTACTACTTCTACGTATTTTTTTATGATATCGGTATTTTTCGAGACGTTTTTATGGTGGCTTGGTGTGGTATACTGGGGGATATGGCACAATATAAGATATATTGTGTCATGCCTCCCAGTGCCATATTTCACACTGTGGTTTTCCTGTACTGTACCATGTTATCTGACGACATTTTTCCTGCATCACCCCATGCACTCTCTCTCTCTCTTTTTCCTGTGACAATTTTTCTTGTGTCTTTATTTTTTTTCCTTGGGTACCTCTTTACAACACCATATTTTTCCCCAGGGGTGCCAACATGTATGGGTCTACAGTCCTGGCGGACCTCCTGGGCGCGGGCGAGGCAGAGGGTGGAGGCAGTGTGCGTACTGTCACAGGCGGCAGCGGTTTGGGCATCACAGGTACTACCACCAGAGTCGCCGCTGTCAACTGCCGCCCCCGCATGTGGAAGGTGGCAGTGGTGGTGGTGGCCTTCCTCATGACTGCACAGTTCTCCATGAGTCTGATCTTTTCCAGGAACTACGACTCCCTCTTTTACGTCAACACCACCTCGTCGGCATCAGACCCGCCCATCCATTCCAGGGTAAGGTGGAGAGAGAGAGAGACAGAGCGATAGAGAGAGAGAGAGAGAGAGATTTACTAGATTCATTGACCACAAAGACCTTGGGACCCAAGCTAGGGTGGTCAAGACGTATAATTCTTGGCTAGAGATAGCAAACAAAACCCCAAATAAAGAAAAGTGAAATAACCTGATAGCAGAGCAAAAATCCTTCTTCGCTTCGGGACTCAAACCTATAATTTATTAGTGGCCCCATCATCATTGACGATATGCCTGATATCATAAGTCTGGAGGGGGATATTCGTGACAAATATCCAACCACTAATAGAAAATAGGATGAAAATAAACCCAGAAATAGAGCTCTAAATTTTCTTTATTTTTGTATACAAAATACAGGAAAAATATAAAAGAATGTACAGGTAGCGCACTATAAAATATACCTGTGGGACAACATATTCTGAAATCTTAGGATAGACATTGTAGAACAGTTGTATTGCATATAAAGCATTTTATATGTACCAACAATTTCTCTTGCATATATACAGTACATAATTATATAGATCTGTTGTAAAAATAAATGTCTTATCTAAGTATTTTTTCTTATACCTAAACCAAATATATTAATTACTCATGACTCTATAACAAGTTCTTGAGAAATATTAGGATGATGACTATCACAAAGTATTTGGTTATGTATACAAGGTACATTTTTGTTTTCCTTAATCTAAAGTATTACCTGTTATTAAGTAATACATATCACAGTACTTTTGTACGCGCCTACCACGTTCCGGCAGGGGTGAGGGTCTTAGCTATCATGTGCTCCCCACCCCCTCCCTCCTTCTTAAAATTAACAAATAATCATAAAAAGCACCAGACCTTCAGACCTGTTGCCTCAATGCGACATAGGCCATACATGGTTTATCAAGGGTAACAGACAGGTAACACGTTAGGAAGGTGTGATTGGATGCCCATAACTACATCTGTTCTATGTCAGTGACTGAATGGTTATTTTAAAATCTAAGGGACACTGCCCATTTCCTTATGTCGTGAGCATGTCCCACGGCTCCCAGGTTGCTTTCCCGTATCACATCGACCAAGAAAGCTGCTAAGTGCCGCTTCGTAAGGCGTTTACCTGTCTGACTTACCCACAGGGCTCCCGGTTGATTAGGCCAGGACACCCCGATATAAGTCATTAGAGATTTCACTGGGCATAATTTATGGCAAGAATCTCCTCTCTTGAGCGCAGGAACCTCAAATTCCGAAAAAACATGATCTCTGTGCTCGTTCTCTGCACCGGGCAAACCTGAAACAGTTAGGTTCGTTGCTCATCGCCGCCAGCTCTGATACCCGGTTTCGTGTAGCCAAGGCCATAAGGAACACAGACTTCTTTACGGTCAATTCAAAAGTAGGATTGTGACTATATTTCTGAGAATTTAGTAATGACAAGGCTTTGTCAAGTGACTAGGTAGGCATGAGCTGACTTGGTGGTGGACGAAACTTGAAACATGCACGCATGAAACCCTTCTCCTCCGCCGGTGGTATGGAGAGCCCAGTTAAGTAAAAAAAGGGGACTCTTATAGCAGTCATGTGATTCTTTAGTGTTACTACTGACAAGCATTTATGCTCAAATAAATAATCAAGATATTTGAAAATTAACGATACCGATGCTTCAGTTTGGTCAGTTTCCACTATCTAAGTAGTAAAAGCTTTCCAGTGTGATTGGTACTGACGTCTGGTGGAAAGAGTGTACTGGTTAATTAATTTATTAGTCACGCTTTCCCCATAAGGGGCTAACCATTTGGCCCTTTGAATGTCCATAATGCAAAAGTCAGCGAGGTCTTTAGGTTGCCAATTGTCTCCAAGTGGAAATACGAGATCGGGAGCGACACCGGGTTCTCGCACCTCATCTTCAACTGGGAGTACCACACCTGGGCCGGCCACAGGGGCGCGATTAGCGAGACTACGACTCGATAATCGCGTAGTTTGTGAACTACTTGACACTTGAGTGAAGCGTATGGTGGTGGAAAAAGATAGATGGAATTCCATTTGTTCCAGTCCACCAATAAGGTGTCTGGACCTCCCGCCGGAGTTCGCGTCCGGAGGGTAAGGAAGAGAGGGAGCCTGTGGTTCTCCTTGGACACGAATACATCCACTTGTGGACGGTACGGCTCTACAATCATCTTTTGAAAGATGGTTTGCTTGAGCCTCCATTCTACTAGGGTGCTCTGTCTCCGAGACAGAGCATCTGCCCAAACGTTGGCCATGCCCGGCAGATATGATGAGCGTAGATAAATGTCTAGCCTGTCCGCCAACACAAAAATCTGTTCCGACAACTCTAGCAACATTCGAGACCTCGTTGACCCTTGCTTCTGAATGCATGTGACTGCATTCAGATTATCCATTCGAAAGGCTATTGATTTCCCCACTAGAGTTGAACCGTGAGCCTGAAGGAAAAACAGGGGAAGTAGTTACTCTTTTGCATTGATGTGAAACTCCTTGAATCGGGACCAAAGACCTTGACCCTGATGTCCTAGGTTTGACTAATAACCCCAACCCAGTGTCCCCGAAGCATCGGTATCTACCCATACCGTCGGAGGAGGAGAAGTCTACGTCATAGTTGAATGCAATGTTTCCGGCCTTGCCCAGACCGCTAGTAAGTTGTGGATTAACTTTGGGATATGCCATGACTTGTCCGCCGGCAAGAGCGGAAAATGTCTGTTTCCCTCCAAGATTAACCTCTTTACTTTCAACCGGCCCTACTTAACAGTAAGTTGAATCCAGTTGAGAGAGCCGGCGAGGGACTCCCACACTTTTCTCGTCGTAGTCAGGCTGTGTAGAAAACGAAACAGTTTCTTGCGGAACCTGTTCGATTGTCCACACTCTGACTGAGAGTTAGGTGCGTCGTGTCCCACACCAGCCCCACCCACTGAATTACCCTTGTCGGGACAAGATTCGACTTTGCCTAGTTGATATTGAACCCTAGAGATTTGACATGGTGTAGAATGATGTTTACATGTTGGAGGCATTGAATCTCGGATTCTCCTACCACCAGCCAGTCGTCTAGGTACCACATGATCGTGATTCCTTGTTGCAAAAGTGGTAACAGAGCCTGTCAGACTAATTTGGTGAAGATTCTCGGTGCCAGGTTCAGACCGAAAGGCATGCGTTGAAAGACATAAGTCTGCTGCTTGATCCTCATAGCGAGGAATTTTTGGAAACTTTTGTTGACTGGGACATGCCAATAGGCTTCTGTCAGATCTAACGAGTACATCCAACCTTGCGGCGGAAGAGTTAGTCTGATCTGATTCACAGTGAGAATTCTGAATGAAGGGTTGTGAATATGGCGATTCAGATGAGACAAGTCTACGACTGGCCTCATCTGAGCGCTGTCCCTCTTTGGCACAAGAAAAAGTCTGTACGTGTAGACAGGGCAAGTGGAATTGACCAGAACTATGATACGCTTGGTTATCATTTCTTGGACTAGTGACTCCACCTATAAAGAAACATTGTTGACTTCGAAAGTTTGACGTAATCGAGGTCGCTGGAGCCACAGCCAAGTGATACCCTTGCGTACCACTGTCCTTGCCCAAGTCCGCCGGGGCCAAGCCCGGTGACACGTCTGAAATTCTCCAGTCACGCAACTGGACTTGTCCAGCAGAGCTACACTCTGATCCAACTCACCCTGCCTGGGCCCTGGAAGTGAGAGAGCTTTGTGTTCTAGTTTTTTGACTGGGGAGTGGTGGAGGTAGACGGCTGGCTGGTAGTAGGGGTCCGTAACTCATGTCCTGACTTACCCTTAGACTGATTTTTGTACCACTTTCCCGACCCTTTGCTGTGACTTACCTTTGGTAGAGCCACTGCCCCCCTGCGGAGATGGAGATTTGAATGAGGGAAAAAAACTTTGAACTACTGAGATGTCCTCCTCAACCACACACGTGAACAAGGAGAAGAGACTCAGGCCCTGTTTCGAAACATATTGCCAGATGTATAGATCCTTCAGGAGCACCAGCAAACCCTATTAGGTTCCCCACTAACTCTGGCAGCAATCCCAGCAGCACTTCAAGTTGAAAAGGAGGAGCTTCAACGTCTCATGAGTCGCCTGATACACATCGATGCCCACTCAGCTCTGGCCCTGCTCAAGAACTGTTTCTCCATCCCAAAACTCCAATACCTCCTGCGCACATCGATGACTTACACGAACAATGGTGGCCTCCAAGAATTAGATAGCATAATTCGAGAAGCAGTGACCAGCATCACCAACGTGGAATTTAAAGAACGGGCCTGGACACAAGCCACCCTTCCTGTCCGCCTCGGGGGCTTGGGCATACGGAGAGCCTCGGATATTGCCTCCCCAGCCTTTATCTCTTCCCTCATCGCGACCAACGACCTCGTATTGTCCATCCTTTCTTCTCAACCCGGAATGACACTTAATGAGGACGTAACAGCAGCGATTAACACCTGGAAGGGAAGTACAGGAGTAGAGGAGGAGCCTCAGGGTACCTCCAGGAGCAAGCAGAAAGCGTGGGATATCATCTCGGCGAAGAAAACTCAAGAAGATCTCCTAACCAATGCAGACCAGGTTGCAAAAGCACGCCTCCAGGCAGCCGCCTGTTCGGAGAGTGGCTTGTGGTTACACGCCATCCGACCATAAACTTATCTCTGTCACCTGTCCTATCTCTCCAGTACAGCCACCCGATCCTCCTAGCCGGCGGCGCTTGTGGCACTTTGGCGCTGCCGACTGGGAGGCTCTTCGGCAGTACTACTTTGATTTCCCATGGAATGATTTCTGCTTCCATGGCCGGGGACCCTCGGAGAGTGCTGAACGCATTACCGAGGTAATCCTATCGGGCATGGAAGCATACATTCCATTCTCTTTCTCTCAGACTAATGCTAAAAAATCTTGGTTTACTCACGCCTGTTCTACTGCTGTCCGCAATAAGGAGGAAGCTTTCAAACGGTACCGACGCCTTAAAACTCAAGACTCTCATTCTTCATATGTTTCTGCCCGGAATCAAGCCAAATCTGTTCTTCGACTTGCCAAACACTCTTTCATCAATAATAAATGCACTGAACTATCCAACTCTAGCTCTTCCCAAGCTTTCTGGCATCTAGCCAAAAACCTCTCCAATAATTTCTCTTCCTCGTCTTTCCCTCCCATTTCCCACTCTGATGGCACAACCATCACTTCTTCCTCTGACAAAGCTAAACTCTTCGCTCAAACTTTTGCTAGAAACTCCACCTTGGATGATTCCGGTGCTATTCCTCCCTCTCCGCCCTCCTCTCTCTTACTTATGCCTAATATCCTAATCTCTTCTAAAGATGTACTTTCTACCCTCTCTGGGCTTAACACTAACAAGGCGTACGGTCCGGACGGTGTTCCTCCTGTTGTTCTCAAAAACTGTGCTTCCGTGCTGACTCCCTGCCTAGGCAAACTCTTTCGTCTCTGTCTATCCTCTAACGTCTTCCCTTCATGCTGGAAGTTTGCTCACATTCAACCTGTCCCAAAGAAGGGTGACCGCTCTCAACCCTCCAACTATCGTCCAATTGCTCTTATCTCTTGTCTTTCTAAAGTTTTTGAAACTATTCTTGCTTCCAAATTTCTTAAGCATTTCTCTTCTCATAATCTGCTCTCAGATCGCCAGTATGGCTTCCTTAAGGGTCGCTCTACTGGTGATCTTCTTTCATATCTTACTAACTCTTGGTCATCCTCCTTTCGGGACTTCGGTGAAACTTTTTCTATTGCACTAGACATATCGAAAGCCTTCGATAGAGTCTGGCATAAATCTTTAATTTCTAAACTACCCTCCTTCGGTTTCTATCCCTCCATCTGTGCCTTTGTCTCTAATTTCCTTTCCGGCCGTTCCATAGCTGCGGTTGTGGACGGCCATTGTTCACTTCCTCACCCTATAAACTCCGGTGTTCCTCAGGGCTCTGTCCTATCTCCTATTCTCTTTCTAATTTTTATAAATGATCTCCTTAACTGTACCTTAATTCCCATCCATTCATACGCAGACGATTCAACCTTACACTACTCCATTAGTTTTTCAGAACGCCCCAGCCAGCAATCCCTCAACGACAAACGTAATGAAGCCATAGAACTCTTAAATTCTGATCTAAATACTATTTCCAATTGGGGCAGAGAAAACCTTGTTAACTTTAATGCTTCCAAAACCCAATTTCTCCATCTATCTACCCGTCAGGATCTCCCAGCGGACCTTATTCTTCAACAATACAAAAATCAACCATTCATCTTCTCTCAATATTCTTGGTGTCTCTTTTTCTTCTGCTCTCATTTGGAAGGACCATATTACCAGTCTTGCTAAGGCAGCCTCCCAGAAGCTGGGTGTGGTCAACCGCCTTAGGGATTCTTTTCCCCTGCACAGCTTCTTGCTCTGTACAGGGGCATAGTGCGCCCTTGTATTGAGTATTGTTCACATGCGTGGGGAGGTTCCTCTCACACCGCTCTCCTAGACAAAGTTGAAAGGAAGGCCTTTCGTATCATTAACTCCCGTCCACTCACCAACTCTCTGCAATCTCTCTCTCCGCCGCAATGTTGCATCTCTCTCGCTATTCTATCGCTACTATAATAATCAGTGTTCCTCAGAGCTATCCCAGTGCATACCACCTCCTTTACGTAGGGCACGTGGTACCCGTCTTGCAACTCAATCCCACCCCTACTCTGTGCAACTCTCCAACCCAAGAGTGAAACGTTACTCTCAAACTTTCTTCTACTCAACATCTGAGCTCTGGAACTCTCTCCCAGAATCAGTCTTTCCCTCTTCCTATGACTTAAATTGCTTCAAACTCCGTGTGTCCAGGCATTTTGGCTCGAACGTCCCTTGATTTTGGCCCTGTCACTCTTTCAACTATGGGGGAGGCACTCGTTATAGGCAGTTATGCCTTTTGCCTCCCTCAATCACATAGAAAAAACTAAAAAATCCCCATCCCACCTCTTGGAACTCACTTGGATGCTGAAGCGCTCCGGGTTGCCATCGCGCTCAGAGTGGGTGCGGCAGTTTGTCACCCACACACTTGCAAGTGTGGTGGGTGGATGGATGCTCAAGGTCACCATGCCTTGTCATGTAATTACAACGCAGGCCGCCTGCCAAGACACTCTGCACTAAATGATGTCATAAAACGGGCCCTGCAGAGTGCTAACCGTGCATCAATCCTCGAACCACATGGACTTCACAGAGAAGACGGCAAACGGCCAGATTGGATGACCACTTTCCCTTACAAGAATGGCCGGTGCCTCGTGTGGGATGCCACATGTGTTGACACTTTCTCCACAACCAACATCGCCAGAAACGCCGACGAAGCAGGTGAAGCCGCCCGGATAGCAGAAAATAAAAAGCGAGAAAAATATCAAGCCATCGCCAGAAATCATTAGTTCGAGCCCCTGGCATTCGAAACTTCAGGAGTCTTCGGCCCTACCACCCTTAAGATGGTGAATGAAATAGGCCGTAAAATCAGAGAAGTTTCAGGAGAACCCCGGGAAACCCTCTGGCTCAAGCAAAGACTAGGGATGGCTATCCTCCGGGGCAATGCCACCAGCGTCATGAGCTCAGTTCAACAGGACTGGGTCATGCCACTGTGTGAGGCCCGGGCAGGAGTGGTGTATCCGTAGTCTTTCCACAGTAGGGTAAAACAAAACATAAACTTTATTTGTATGTAACATGTGTGATGCACATAAATAAAAGGGGATGTGTCGGATGGTTGAAAGCCACAGTTGCTCGCGCGTTTGGGGCTAGCAACACGTATTATGAAAAACATGCATCCTCCTTCATTTACTGTCCCCCCCTTCACTCACTCAACCCCACAATTTGCCGGAGGATAACAGGTTTTTCACAATACGTAGACGGAGATCTTTAAAAAAAAAAAAAAAAAAAATACTGAGATGACTCTTAGGAGTATACTTTGGCTTAGTAGAATTAGGAGCCTCCTTCCGCGGCGCAGTGGCAGATGTCCTATGAGAGTCAAGAAGGCTAAATACAGTCCTCCATGTTTCCTGACAAACAAGAGTAGGAGTTAACACTTGTGACAGCACAACCTGACGTCCTATCTCCGCCGGCAACTTCTTTACCAGAAACATCCACAAATCTTGCCTAGCCCGGACTGCCTCCAAGAAGGCAACCCGAATGTCGCCAAGAGTCTGAACGGAGTTCTGCAGAACAAGCCGCCGGGTGAGAGACAGGGCTTTCGTGGCCTGTGGTGCCGTTATTGCCTCAGACGTCCTAATGAGAGATTCAGCAATTTGACGACTTAGTAAGAATTGTGAAAATAACCTCCAAGCTTTCTGACGCAATTTATAGTCTTAATCAAGTTGAACAGGGGTGGGACTAGAAAAAGGGTCATTGATATCACAAAGGGACAACTTCGGTGCACCAAGGAAATCTAACGCAGCCTGCGATATTCCTCCGGTGATGACAACGGGAAAGGAAAATCAGTTGTGATTCTCTTGGGATATTTGATGGGAAGACTTATTACTGATTGTTCCCACAACGTTCTAGGCCTCAGCTGCCCACTCAAGCCACGGATCCGAACCTACCGACCCTATCTGCAACACTGCACTGCCGGACTGATCTCAGATAGACTTAGTGTCCAATTTCGGTGTGAGACTAAAAAGTGACTTGATATCATTAAAGCCACCATGTCGAGACCAGTCAGAGTACAATTTTGCTGATGTGGCCGGCGGAAGGGCCGGAGAAGCTGAATATGTGAAAAAATCAGGGGCATAAACATTAGGTATTGCCTTAATCAGTACATCTAACACTTCTCCTGGCATGTTCTTAGCTCAAAATTTCTTACCTTCATTGACCTGATTAATCCAATAATCCGGTACCAGAATTTCCCCGGGCCTTTTCTGAGGGGAATTTTCTCTAATGGGGGAGGAATTACGTCTGGAACGACGCGTACATTGGCGGTCGGTAAGAACAACGTCAAGGGGGCAACAGTAGGAGTAACAAGGGAGGGAGTAAACTGCTCTTGTGTAGAAATAAGAACTGATCCCAAACGTCGTGCAACCGAAGGTGCCGGAGGGTCCGGTACTGATCTTCCTTCACTAAATTTACTCATAAAAGACTCAAACATGCTTTCAAGATCTGCCCTAGTTTCATATTCCTTAGATGTATCTGTAGACACTTGTGACTCAACATCGGATCGTCCATCAGAAGTGTCTCTCTGGCCAGAGTCCAGATGGTCCGAGACCTCATAAATGGATTGAGAGTCCATCGATACTTCCGACCTTTCCTCCGGCGACCGAGGTGAGAGGAATCGAATCTCTTCACTCCGGACTTCAGGTTCTATAGCCTCTTCAGACTCGCCTCTAGCTGGCGGGATAACAGGACAGCGGGCTCCAGGACGTCTTGGGCCAAATCACCTTAGTCTAAATCAGGTATGGAAGAGGGTAGTTGTGACCCACTAGCTTCTTTCACATTAACTGTTGGATTATAGCCCCGATAGTGTTCGGCTAGAACCTGAGGTGGTACTCTACCTTGAGGCGCACTGGTACCTAGAGATCTACCATTAGGTGCAATGTTCCGTGGAATCACAAACTTGTGCCTTTCCAATGGCAAATTCACCCTGTCCCTCGGCGTGGTCTCCACCGACCCTGAACCAGACTCTGACTGGCCGGATTGCACGTTCGACTCAAGCAGAGGGGTAGAGACGGTAAGTGTCAACTCATGCGGTTGCTTGGGACGTATACTCGACCCAGCCGTACGGGATGTAGAAGAACCCCGTTCGTGAGCCTTAGCCGGCGTTACTTTCCTCTTGTTCGTTGCCGGTGGTACTGCCCGGGTGGAAGATTGGAGAGAGGATGATTTTCACAGGGGGGACCTAGATCGCGACCTGGTCCTTCCTTGCTCATATGCCAATCGGGCTTAGGCCTCTTTGAGGAACGGCGGGGAGGACTTGCTTTTCTAACCTCATCCGAGGACTCCCTAGAACTTACAGTTTCTTTAGAAAGTACCTTAGATTGTTTCTTGTGGCTACTAGAATGACTACTGGCTTTGACAGATTTAATGTTTGGAGACTTAATTTTAAATCAATAGTTCCCACAAAAAAACATCACAACATAACGCCTTATGGGCTACATCTTTCGCATAGTCATTAAAACATGTGCGATACGTTCTAGTACCCCATGACATACCGGCTCCTTGTGTGTAATAAGGCCATTACGGAGCTTTGTGCACACGTGACTTTTCTTAGTTACCCACTGCCCTCTAGGCAAGTAACGCATCTTACGCATAGTTTGTAACCAATGATAGGTATGCCATGACACAATGCTGTAGCACATAACATAACGAGATCCATGATTGCAAGTCCCCCACCCTCCTCCCCAGCTAGCTATCGGTTACCCGGTCCGGGGCTCACTGCCGAGGAGAACGTGCACTTCTGGAAAAGAAAATTCCAAGAATCAATGCTCATAAGGCTAACCTGAGACATTTACACGTTACAGTTACCTTGAATACACCAGAAAAATAGACATAGTTAGTCTCACCATTCTAGGATTCCCGTGCATTCTCCTGGAAAAAAAACATTACTGCGTTTTTTTCTCCCTCAGAAGGAATTGAGACTACTTATCTATGATATTGGATATCACCGACCTATATATGTACCAGTCCGCCGGGACGAACTTGGTCAATTGCTCTTCTGCCGCTGACCGAATTGAACCATGCCTCTTCCGTCGCGCCGCCAGATTAGAAGTCTCCCCGCCGCGTGAAGAAGATTAATATTATATAGGTGAGGCATTCCGGCTCCGCCGGAATCCCTGTGGAAGCCTTCCCCTTCCGCCGGGAGTTCGTTCTTGGCTCAAGACTACGAACTGGTTAATTGGATCAAAGTGCACTAGACCGCTGCCAGCGATAATTCCGTCGGGGGCAGTACTCAACTTACGTCCCGCCGGGAAACAAGATCCAACCCCTTGCATGTTTTAACTAGTTTGCAACCAGATAAAACACACAAACATAAACAGTACATACGTCAGGACGTCGCCCAACACCCTCAACTCTAAGCACAATATATCAGAAGAGAAGAGGGTCACATTATGGCTTAACCCTTTTGCTGCGGGTGACGTTCTGGAACATCCTGGCAAGTTACAGCAATTTCCAGGCTTTAAAAGCCTGTAAAAACCGTAAAAATCGAGTGTCAGTGGGCGGGAGCGTGAGGGGCCCACCTCCGACCCTCAGAGCACCGAGCGGCTCACTGAGGTTGACTGTGTCTCGCGCAGGTCTCTCTCTGTGTCTCCCAACAGTGTAGCCAAGCGAGCAAGTGTTACATAATAGCGGGTTTCCCGCGTTTCACTGGCACCACTGCGGGTGAACCACACCACGTACGGGGCCCATTCTGGTGTCATTTTGAAGCTATTCTCGCCTAGTTTTCGGCAGAATACACTTCATTTAATGCAGATGCTTGATTTATCATTCAGGAGTGGCTGAATGTGCCCTAAATAGCCCAAACATGGCTGCAACCAAAGGGTTAAAATGATCTATAATAATAATCATACAATAACATCCTGGCCATAAAAATTTCCTACACAGAGGCTGGCCACGTGGCCTAGGGCAAGGTAGACGACCATCAGGCGACACTTTTACTTCCAGGATGAACCAGCACCTGCCACCACACGACGACAGGACTGTAGGGAAAAAAGATGGAGCAGATACCTAAATAAGGCTCCCCACAACGTAAGGCCACCCTTAAACTTTAGGCTCAGCCGAAGTATCAAAAAACGCTTAAGCCACCAGAAAGATGGCCGAAAAGTGGTGCCTTGTATAAAAAAAGCCTCCAACACTGCTAGCTAGGCTTAAAATAAAAGCAACAATAATAAAATTAAATGGTGTCACCTCAGGTCCGAGGCCACGGGGACCTGAGGTGACACCAACACATAACACCCTTAATAAACACACTCCTAGGGGTCGTATCGACTGCAAGCTGTCTTTTTTTTTTTCTATGTGATTGAGGGAGGCAAAAGGCAGAATTGCCTATAGCGAGTGCCTCCCCCATAGTTGAAAGAGTGACAGGGCCAAAATCAAGGGACGATCGAGCCAAAATGCCTGGACACACAGAGTTTGAAGCAATTTAAGTCATAGGAAGAGGGAAAGACTGATTCTGGGAGAGAGTTCCAGAGCTCAGCTGTTGAGTAGAAGAAAGTTGGAGAGTATCGTTTCACTCTTGGGTTAGATAGTTTCACAGAGTAGGGGTGGGATTGAGTTGCAAGACGGGTACCACGTGCCCTATGTAAAGGAGGTGGTATGCACTGGGAAAGCTCTGAGGAACACTGATTAGTAGTAATAGAATAGCGAGAGATATGCAACATTGCGGCGGAGAGAGAGAGATTGCAGAGAGTTGGTGAGTGGACGGGAGTTAATGATACGAAAGGCCTTCCTTTCAACTTTGTCTAGGAGAGCGGTGTGAGAGGAACCTCCCCACACATGTGAACAATACTCAATACAAGGATGCACTACGCCCCTGTACAGAGCAAGAAGCTGTGCTGGGAAAAGAACCCCCTAAGGCGGTTGAGCACACCCAGCTTCTGGGAGGCTGCCTTAGCAAGACTGGTATTATGGTCCTTCCAAATGAGAGCAGAATAAAAAGAGACACCAAGAATATTGAGAGAAGATGAAGGGTTGATTTTTGTATTGTTGAAGAATAAGGGAGAGTCCGCTGGGAGATCCTGACGGGTAAATAGATGGAGAAATTGGGTTTTGGAAGCATTAAACACAAGGTTTTCTCTGCCCCAATTGGAGATAGTATTTAGATCATAGAGTTCTATGGCTTCATTACGTTTGTCGTTAAGGGATTGCTGGCTGGGGCGTTCTGAAAAACTAATGGAGTAGTGTAAGGTTGAGTCGTCTGCGTATGAATGGATGGGAATTGAGGTACAGTTAAGGAGATAATTATTTTATAAAAATTAGAAAGTGAATAGGGGATAGGACAGAGCCCTGAGGAACACCAGAGTTTATAGGGTGAGGAAGTGAACAATGGCCGTCCACAACCGCGGCTATGGAACGGCCGGAAAGGAAATTAGAGACAAAGGCACAGATGGAGGGATAGAAACCGAAGGAGGGTAGTTTAGAAATTAAAGATTTGTGCCAGACTCTATCGAAAGCTTTCGATATGTCTAGTGCAATAGAAAAAGTCTCACCGAAGTCCCGAAAGGAGGATGACCAAGAGTTAGTAAGATATGAAAGAAGATCACCAGTAGAGCGACCCTTAAGGAAGCCATACTGGCGATCTGAGAGCAGATTATGAGAAGAGAAATGCTTAAGAAATTTGGAAACAAGAAGAGTTTCAAAAACTTTAGAAAGACGAGAGATGAGAGCAATTGGACGATGGTTGGAGGGTTGAGAGCGGTCACCCTTCTTTGGGACAGGTTGAATGTGAGCAAACTTCCAGCATGAAGGGAAGACGTTAGAGGATAGACAGAGACGAAAGAGTTTTCCTAGGCAGGGAGTCAGCACGGAAGCACAGGTTTTGAGAACAACAGGAGGAACACCGTCCGGACCGTATGCCTTATTAGTGTTAAGAACAGCGAGGGTAGAAAGCACATCTTTAGAAGAGGTTAGGATATTAGGCATAAGTAAGAGAGAGGAGCGTGGTGAGGGAGGAATGGAACCGGAATCATCCAAGGTGGAGTTTCTAGCAAAAGTGTGAGCGAAGAGTTTAGCTTTGCCAGAGGAAGAAGTGATGGTTGTACCATCAGAGTGGGAAAGGGGAGGGAAAGACGAGGAAGAGAAATTGTTGGAGAGGTTTTTGGCTAGATGCCAGAAAGCTTGGGAAGAGCTAGAGTTGGATAGTTCAGTGCATTTATTATTGATGAAAGAGTGTTTGGCAAATCGAAGAACAGATTTGGCTTGATTCTGGGCAGAAACATAGGAAGAATGAGAGTCTTGAGTTTTAAGGTGACGGTATCGTTTGAATGCTTCCTCCTTATTGCGGACAGCAGTAGAACAGGCGTGAGTAAACCAAGACTTTTTAGCATTAGTCTGAGAGAAAGAGAATGGAATGTATGCTTCCATCCCGATAGGAATACCTCGGTAATGCGTTCAGCACTCTCCGAGGGTCCCCGGCCACGGAAGCAGAAATCATTCCATGGGAAATCAAAGTACTGCCGGAGAGCCTCCCAGTCGGCAGCGCCAAAGTTTCACAAGCGCCGCCGGCTAGGAGGATCGGGTGGTCGTACTGGAGAGATAGGACAGGTGACAGAGATAAGTTTATGGTTGGAGGAGCCCAAAGGAGAGAAAAGATCGACAGTATAAGAAGAAGGGTTAGAAGTTAGAAACAAGTCAAGAATATTGGGCCGATCTCCGATGCGATCCGGGATACGGGGGGGTTGCTGAAGTAACTGCTCTAGGTCATTTATGATAGAAAAGACGTAGGCTTGTTCACCAGGTGGATCAGTAGTGTGAGAGGAGAGCCATTGGCGGTGGTGAACGTTGAAATCTCCTAAGATGGAGATTTCTGAGAAAGGAGAAATGGATAGAATGTGTTCCACTGTAGAGTTTAGATAGTCAAAGAATTTGGGAAAGTTGGTAGAGTTAGGGGAAAGATAGACAGCACATAAATATTTAGTAAGAGAATGACAGGAAAGTTTGAGCCATAAAGTTGAGAATTCAGAGGAGTCGAAATCGGTAACACGAGAGCAAGTGAGTTTGTTGTGAACATATGCACAACATCTGCCTGTGGCTTTGAAACTAGGATAGAGAAAGTAGGAGGATATAGAGAAGGGGCTGCTGGATGTTGCTACAGACACCTGAGTTTCGGTGAGGAAGAGAAGATCAGGTCTAGGGCTAGGGTGGAAAAGTGGAGTGGGTAGAGTAGTTACAGTTGGTGAATGAATAAAATGGGATAGAGTTTTAGGAGGGATAGGTCAGAAAGTTGGTGATTTTGGGCTAGGGTGAGTATTATGGGCAGGTAAAATTGTTAGAGGTGATGAGGCAGACGGTTGTAGTGGTTTGGAGGGGGGGGGGGGGGGGGTGATTTAAGGATAGTGGTGGTGGTTGGTTTTGGATGAGATGAGGTGGTAGGTTGAGGTGACTTGGGTCTAGAGGTAGGTTGAGTGAGACTTGGGGAAGAGATGGGTGAGATAGGGTTGGAGACAGGTTGAAACTGGGAGAGGGGTGTTTGTAGTTGAAATGGGGTGGAAATGGAAGAAAGAGAGGGTAATTCGGTTGTGAAGGAGGTTGGGCTGTTGAGAGGTTGAGTAAGCGTAGTTGTAGGAGGAGGCGGAGCTTTAGAATGAGAAGAGGGTTGAGTGGTAGTGTTAGTGAGAGCTGTAGGTTTAGGTTGATAGGTGTGAGGCGGTAGAGGATGTGAAACAGGAGGAAGAGTTGTGTAGACCGGTCGATCAGCTCGCTTAGATCCCTGAGAGAAGGAGGAAGTAGGGTTGAGATTATGGTTAGAGGTAGTACATATGTCATCAGTTTCAGTTAAAATGGTGATGTTCTTATCTAAAGATTGGAAACGTCGCACAAGCCTGTTTCTGTATGTGAGTGACTCCCTGTTATTTCTTTCTGTGACTTGAGAATAGTTCGGGTCCTTGTGGCTTTTGTAGGGTCCTTTTTCTGGGGTTTTGGGCTGACATTCTCCAAAGGCACAGGCGCGAAAGGCTTCGAGAATTTCTTGGCCGAAAGGTGTGATCTGGGCGTCCAGTAGGTGTCTTGGAATGTCTCGAGTAGTTTTATGTGGCCGAGATGGGTGCCCTGGTCGGAATGCAGGAACTCCATGATGGTTGTGGCAATGTCGGGACAAAGGGCAATTTTCCCTTTGGTGGTGAATAGGGTGTCGTCCCACTTGGTATCGAACATTTCCTTGGGAATCCAGGGGGGTCGGTTGTCCTGGAAAACCTGCTTTAAGTGTTCTTGGGGGTCCTCGTTGGGTGTTTCGTCAGCTCCTCTTGTGTTGTCTTCGAGGAAGGTGATTTCAGGTGATTTGGTAATGGTAGCAGGCTCATCATCTGGTTCTAACTCGTCGATAGTCAGGTCTTTGGGTAGGGTGACAGGTTGACCTGATATGTTGGCAATTCTGACAGAGTTTTTGCGGAGCAGTGCTGGAGCTGTTCGGCAATCCCTGTTGATTGGGTTTTGCAAGGTGGGGGTGAGTATGAAGTCTCCTGGTAAGGTGGGTTGTATAGGAACCCCCTGTTCATGATGCGGAGGTAATGTGATGTTCTTGGTGGTGATGGCTTGTGAAATTCTGATGGGTTGGATGGTTTGTGGTAGGCTTGGGCGAGGAGGCTACGGCTTTTTGTTCTTCGAAGGTGGTGTTTTCGATAGCTGGAACGTTAGTTTTCGTTCGTCACAGTTGTGACGCCTACCAGCGTTGGCAGAATCGCCTCCAGTTAGCCACTAGCGCTCGCCAGGGCAGTGAAATGGGCTACAGTTATCAGAGAATGTTATACTTTCTTTCTTGTGAATCGTCATGTCACAGGCAGTATAGAAGTGGTCTTTATTTTCGTCTGTGACAATGCATTATATTTTATATCATCAGTTATAAGTTTAATGTATAAGAATGAATGATACAGCTAGAGAGTGTGAGTGAGTAAGTGCAGGAGGCAGAGGGTTGTGCGCGCAGTGTTACGCGTTGTCTCAGTGACGTAATGCCACGGCCAGGCCCTCTGAGTGGCTTGCCGCTTTGCCGCCCTTCTGCCGCAGCAGAAGGTAGTTCCCCCGCACTCCCTGCTGCCTTTGTGCCTTCCTCGCTCAGAGCTTGCTTGACCAGCATAACCTTCACACCTCCCTTGCCATCTGTCCCCGACTTCCACCTATAGAACACTTTCTCTCTCTCTCTACTTCTTACCTCTTATTCTTCTAATCTATTTAACATCATAACTCCCCTTTGGTTCTGCACGATTTCATATATCGGCCATCGTATTATATGCTGAAGCTCTCAGATATTTCATGTTTAGTTAGACATTTTGGAGGGGTTAACATTTTGTCTGTAGAGGTTCGACACACTCGCGGTGTCTCCCTACCTATTTCTTGGTTGTATGCTGGGCTATCTAATGCTAGACTGGGGTGAGGCTATTGGTGTTGTGATTTCCGATGTGTACCAGGTTTTGTTGAACTTGTACAATCGCAACGGATACGTGGGAAGCCTAGGTTGTCTTTCTGACTGTGTACCTTGTGAGTTTAGCACTGTATTGCGAGTGAGGGCTTTTGCCTCTGCCACCCAACACCGTGCTAACTCGTATTGCTTTGACTTGAAGAGGGTTGCCAGGAGAGAACCAGATACTAGCGATCTGGATCTCTCAAGAGAGCACCCCGTCATTTAACGTAATTTGGCCTTACAGTCTTAAGGACCTCGCTAGGCTACGAGCCGCTTGCTCAGCCATTGTTTCCTAGCCTACGACATCCCAGCTAGACTTTATTCGCCTAGCAGACACCCGATTAGGATTATAAGCTCTTATGTTATGTATGCCGCATTTTTATTCACGTTGATTGTAAGCCTTGGTTGTTGTTGAGTTGCACAACCTGAGCAGGCTTATGCGTTGCCTGAGGAAGTACTTCTTTTGTTGTTGGAGATAATACTATTGCGCATTATCGTTATTCCCGTGCCAGTTAACACTGTATGTCCCTACACTTGTCATATCTTGTTCCTGCTTTATATAACAGTTCAAAATCCGATTCGATCATCTTAAGCAGCATCAGACTTTCTTCAGAAGATTCCTGTTCGATGCTTTAGGACTTTCATTCACTTTCTTTAATATAGGAGTGTCAGTTTATTATTGTTTAGAGTAACTTTAATTATACCTTCTTCTTGTTTGCATTAAATCATTCCAGTGATTTAATTAAGCTCTCTATCTTTTTCCTTGTATACATTATTAACGTAATTGTATGTTGTTGTGATCAGGCTGTATCAGAGATCATCAGCCTGTAGTAGTAGTGCATTTATACCGAGTTAGAGGATACCCAGCTATCGCAGATTTAACTCTGGAGGGTATAGGTGTTTTTGTGCGCCGGCATTATAAGTTCGAGGGTTGGATCTAGTGTTACCATTGTGGCTGTGTGCCTTTCTAGTCCAATGATTAAGAGCCCTTGTTTTATACGAGTCCCGGTCGTAACAAATGGCGACCTTGCTCAGGATATTGTGAACTTAGAGAAATATTGCAGGAGTGTTGTGGTAATTTGTTTTTTGTTTAAAGGACTACAGTGGACACAGATTTTTTTTTTCGCAAGTAATATAACACTTAAGAGCCTTCAAGCATTTTTGAGTGAATAGTGCTACATGAGAGTTTAGGTACTCCTTTTTTTTATAAACGTTGAGAATTTTCGGTGGACACTATGTCAGACGACGGATCAGTGTACAGTGAGGATACAGTACGGGAAGCAGACTCTGAGGTGCAACAGCGTGGTTTGTTAGAAGGCATTAGAGTAATAACTAGTGAGGAGGATGCAAGGAAGTTTCTGGAGATACCTATTACTGTTGGCCGGGTGGCGGGGATTGATCGGTATGGTCTGCAGTGTTTGGCCACGGTCATGGGGCATGTGAGCATTAGCAGCGTGTCGAGAGGTGACCTGGTGGCCTGGGTGCTCGGCGGGGTGCGTGGGCCTTCGGGGGGAGCGGGAGCTGGGGCACCTTCGGCCCAGCCCCCATTCCACTCGACTCCTACCATGGCGCCCCCTCGGGCTCCGGAGCCGGGTACGTTCCCGCAGGCCGATAGTCATTGGCAGCGTGGTTTGTCACTGGGTGGGTCTCCAATTGTTGCATCTCCTCCTCCTCAAGGTTTAACGGCAGATATGCTCTTCCAGCTTGAGATGGCTAGGATCCAGGCTGAGGAGAGAAAGGCCAGACATGAGGCTGAGCTCAAGCAACAACAGCAGCAGTGGGAATCTGAGCTTAGGATTCAGTCTGAAGAGAGAAAGACCATGTACTGTGCAGACATAGATCTTGAGAAGTCTCGGGTGGAGTCGACAGGGCAGCGTCTCGGTTCTGGGAATCGAGGTCTTGATCAGTCTTTATCGCACCTGCTCAAGTTGGTCCCTGTATTTGACGAGTCGGGTGTCACCGAATTTTTCATGCGTTTTGAGAAGAAGTGCCGGGAGCACCAATGGCCCGAGGTTAAGTGGGCAGCCCTTGTTTCCTCTAGGTTGGTTGGCAAAGGACTCAAGGCATATGATGCGTTGCCCTTGGAGTCTTGCGTCGATTATGAGGTATTGAAGGAAGTTGTTCTGCGGGCGTACGAGTTACAACCAGAGACGTACAGATTGAAGTTCCGGGGTGTAACGAAGGGTCGTGAGTTCACCTTTCTTGAGCATGCCCGGGATCTGTCCGATGCATTTAGAAACTGGCTGCGTTCTGAGAAGGCATCGACGTTTGAGGAGTTGAAACAGCTGATGCTTCTAGAACAATTTTTCAAGTGTACGGGCGGCGATCTGACGTTGAATCTTAAAGAAAAAAACCCGAAAACTCTTCAGGAGGCAGCTGAGATGGCTGACCTTCGGTTATCTTTGATTTGTGGGTGCGGTTCTGCACAGAGAAGTGATGCAGGCAATAAGGAGCATAACCCTCCCCCTCCCCTAAACACTGATACACATAATTACACTAAGAACAAGAGCAACGACACCAAAACTGACCATAAACCTAGTACCGTCCCATTTAGAAAGGGTTCGGGTCCTTCCTCACCTCAAGGGAAGCTCAAGGGAAAGCTAGAGTGCTTCCATTGTCATAAGGAGGGGCATTTTGCAAGAGCCTGTCCAAGCAAGCTACCTAATGCAGTTGTGTCTTTGGCTCGCAACATTGGGGTGTCCCCGAAGTCGTCTGAGTTTGCCCGGGGTATAACATCAGAGGCTGGGACACAGCCAGTGGAGAAGAATCCGGAAGGCTCGAACCCTGTCCGCGATGTCTTTTGCGACCATCGAGAGCGTGGCGGCGTGAAGTGGGCTGGTAAGAAGCATGGAGTTGAGCTATTGAGAGAAACGGGTGCTTCTCAGACTTTGATGAAGAACTTTACTGTTAGACCAATAAACGAGGCACGGGTGGTTTTGGTGCAAGGTATCAATGCTATCAGGTCATACCTGTTGGTCAGGATGGAACTGGAGGTAGATGGTGTGACCCGAGAGTTGGATGTTGGAATTGTGGAGAACTTGCCTGTTGGGGGCGTCGACCTCCTTCTTGGCAACGACTTTGCGGTGCCTACTTCTGAGGTTTCACCCTTAGTCGTTGCCGAGAAGCCGGCCAACGTGAGTAGGGAGGAACAGGAGTGGGTAGAGAAGTGTCAAGTACAACCTATGGCGTGCGTTGTTACAAGATCTCTTGCATCCAAAGTGTCACAGCCTATTCCTCAGTCTCTAGACCAGCGGAGGAATGGTCGGAAGGAGCAAGCTAAAGTTGGGAGTTTTGTGAGTTTTGCTCCAGCGGCTCTCCTTAGCGGCTTAGTACTTGACCCAGAGGTGAGCTCCGGAGTGGCCCCAGAACCTGTCACCCCTAGTGACATGGTTGGGCGTGATGGCACTCCGCGACTTAGTAGTTCCCAGGTGGAGGAGAGTTGTAGGAACGGGGCTATCGAACATGGGGACGGGGAAACATGTCATGTGAACCTGTTGGAGGAGTCTGTGAGGCAACCACCTGAGCAGCCTACTGTCCCTGCGTTGGTCTGCAGCAGCCAAGGAGGAGAAGGAGAGGGGGGCAGTAGGGCACAGGTGGAGGAGAGTTGGGATTGTCATGTCTCGGCGAAGCAGTGGGCGGGGGACACGAGTCTGGTGGCTGTGGAAGCGCTAGAGCACCTGCCTGAGCAGCAGTGTGCAGCGCTCCAGCACCAGCTCGGTTCATACCCCACTGGTCGTGCCGAGCACCCGAGCCTCACAACTCAGGCGGTGCAAGATGTTCCGCGGGCAGGTCACTTGAATGTTAGGAGACCGTTAGTCTCATTGTTTCGGTGGTTCAAGGTGGGCGACGAGGCTTTGACATGGTTGTCAGGTCAGGGTCGACCCATGGCTGCCATGGGTGGTGGTCAGGAGGAGGACATTGAGCAGATTGGTGAGGTTGGCTGTGGAGTGGATGTGCCCGGTCATCGTATAGCCTCTCAATGCTGCTCTAGTCGAATGCAACAGCCCTACCATAGACCGACTGTATCTGGCCATGTCGCTAAAAGCGGTGATGCTGCGCAGGCAGATGTAGTCGTAAGGAATGCGGGGGTGCGCATGTACGGTATCGGCGGGGAAGCCTTAGCAATAATGAACTATTGGAGTGACTGCACAGGTGGTACTGATTGTCCCTCTCATGACCTGGCTGTTCTAGGGACGAAGGTGGAGAAGGAGGGAGACTACAGGTTAGAAGCTGCGGTCTCGGCTGGGTTGTGGGAGGGCACTAGGCATGTTGTTCTGCGAGATAAGTTGTTTACTAGGCTGTGGCAGTTCATCCGCATGTTTGTTGCTTCTCCAGGCCTGATGTAGGGGGTAGACTCCGACGTGGAGGCTGGAGACAGTGCAAGGCTCAGTTTAATTCCCTACCATATAAATCCTGCTCAACAGCCTGTCGTGAAAACAGAGCTAGACGACATGTGGAAAAAGGGTCTGAGGGATAAAAGATATCGTGAGTGGTCGTTGCCAGTGAGTTTGCAACCGGAGTTGAGTGGCAAGATCCGTGTGTATGGTGATTGCAAGAGTGTGGAAGCATTATCCCTGACAGACACCTATCCATTGCCCAAGGGTCTGAGGGATAAGGGATATCGTGAGTGGTCGTTGCCAGTGAGTTTGCAACCTGAGTTGAGTGGCAAGATCTGTGTGTATGGTGATTGCAAGAGTGTGGAAGCATTATCCCTGACAGACGCCTATCCATTACCTAGAGTTGACGATACCATAGACCGCATCGGGGCTGCCTCGCTCATCACGAAGGTAGAACTAGTGAAAGGTTATTGGCAGGCCCCGTTGCCGGAAAGAGCGAAGAGAAGTGACAGTCCTGTGATGAACTGGGCAGGTTATCAGTGTAGGGTGTTGTTGTGCTGCCGGAACACAAGTTGGAGGTGTGGCATGCTAAGGGCACTGATAATGTTTTGGTTGATTGTTTGTCACAGGAGGGGTTGTTTGCAGAAGAACCCTCACCGTTCAGTCAGTGTGTGTTGAGAGTGGAGAAAAAATCAGGCTTGCCCCTGTAGAGCAGCCGTAAAAAAAAAAACATTAAAATTAAATAAAAAAAAATCACATAAAACTCTTTCTTTTGATAGTTAATTGTAAGTTGCCAATTGTAAGTTGTAATTGTAAGTTGCCAGCTAAAGTCCTAAGTTGAACCTGTCTTTCACTTAGGAGGGTGGGCTCTGTGAAGCTCGCTCTGGGAGCATAGCAGGCTAAAATTATACTATTATGTTTGGGAGGGGTTATAAGATTTTATTTATGCTAAAATGTTGTTTTGTTTATGATTGAGCTTTGCATTTCATTTCTGGCGGAGTGGCTTGTTGTGGCGAGTCTTGTCGGCATTCTGCCTTGTCAGATATGGTGCTCGCCTAATGTTGAGCGTCCCATATCTTGGGCGGGGTGTGACGCCTACCAGCGTTGGCAGAATCGCCTCCCGTTAGCCACTAGCGCTCGTCAGGGCAGTGAATAGGGCTACAGTTATGAGAGAATGTTATATTTTCTTTCTTGTGAATCGTCATGTCACAAGCAGTATAGAAGTGGTCTTTATTTTTGTCTGTGACAATGCATTTTATTTTATATCATCAGTTATAAGTTTAATGTATAAGAATGAATGATACAGCTAGAGAGTGTGAGTGAGTAAGTGCAGGAGGCAGAGGGTTGTGCGCGCAGTGTTACGCGTTGTCTCAGTGACGTCATGCCACGGCCGGGCCCTCTGAGTGGCTGGCCGCTTTGCCGCCCTCCTGCCGCAGCAGAAGGTAGTTCCCCCGCACTCCCTGCTGCCTTTGTGCCTTCCTCGCTCAGAGCTTGCTTGACCAGCATAACCTTCACACCTCCCTTGCCATCTGTCCCCGACTTCCACCTATAGAACACTTTCTCTCTCTCTCAACTTCTTACCTCTTATTCTTCTAATCTATTTAACATCATAACTCCCCTTTGGTTCTGCACGATTTCATATATCGGCCATCGTATTATATGCTGAAGCTCTCAGATATTTCATGTTTAGTTAGACATTTTGGAGGGGTTAACATTTTGTCTGTAGAGGGTCGACACACTCGCAGTGTCTCCCTACCTATTTCTTGGTTGTCTGCTGGGCTATCTAATGCTAGACTGGGGTGAGGCTATTGGTGTTGTGATTTCTGATGTGTACCAGGTTTTGTTGAACTTGTACAATCGCAACGGATACGTGGAAAGCCTAGGTTGGTCTTTCTGACTGTGTACCTTGTGAGTTTAGCACTGTGTTGCGAGTGAGGGCTTTTGCCTCTGCCACCCAACACTGTGCTAACTCATTTTGCTTTGACTTGAAGAGGGTCGCCAGGAGAGAACCAGATACTAGCGATCTGGATCTCTCAAGAGAGCACCCCGTCATTTAACGTAATTTGGCCGTACAGTCTTAAGGACCTCGCTAGGCTACGAGCCGCTTGCTCAGCCATTGTCTCCTAGCCTACGACATCCCAGCTAGACTTTATTCGCCTAGCAGACACCCGATTAGGATTATAAGCTCTTATGTTATGTATGCCACATTTTTATTCACGTTGATTGTAAGCCTTGGTTGTTGTTGAGTTGCACAACCTGAGCAGGCTTTTGCGTTGCCTGAGGAAGTACTTCTTTTGTTGTTGGAGATAATACTATTGCGCATTTATCGTTATTCCCATGCCAGTTAACACTGTATGTCCCTACACTTGTCATATCTTGTTCCTGCTATATATAACAGTTCAAAATCCGATTCGATCATCTTAAGCAGCATCAGACTTCTTCAGAAGATTCCTGTTCGATGCTTTAGGACTTTCATTCACTTTCTTTAATATAGGAGTGACAGTTTATTATTGTTTAGAGTAACTTTAATTATACCTTCTTCTTGTTTGCATTAAATCATTCCAGTGATTTAATTAAGCTCTCTATCCTTGTATACATTATTAACGTAATTGTATGTTGTTGTGATCAGGCTGTATCAGAGATCATCAGCCTGTAGTAGTAGTGCATTTATACCGAGTTAGAGGATACCCCGCTATCGCAGATTTAACTCTGGAGGGTATAGGTGTTTTTGTGCGCCGGCATTATAAGTTCGAGGGTTGTATCTAGTGTTACCGTTGTGGCTGTGTGCCTTTCTAGTCCAATGATTAAGAGCCCTTGTTTTATACGAGTCCCGGTCGTAACACAGTGGATGGTGGTTTTCAAAGCTGTGAGGAGATCAAATCCCAGGTATCCATCGTACAATGTCTCATGTGATGGAAACCTGGCTGCTTGTGGTTTGGTGGGAGCACGACTGATTGCAGCGATTTTTCCTGGTTCTCGGGACTTCTGGAGAGCCAGGATCCGATGTATGATGGGGAGATCCTCGTCATATCCCCTGGGCTCCGTTATGGCGAAGTGATCCCGGACGGCCGCAGGAAGGATCCTTAACCCTTCCTGCCTGGGTGTCATTTTAAAAGGACACACCTTCCGAAGGCCCGCAGCCAGGATGTCCTTTTAAACTCTGTAAGCTTGAAAGCTTCCTTAACCCTTCCTACCCGGGTTACATATTGGCATGACACCACAAAATAAGGGCAGGAGCCCGGGTGTCATGCTAATAGGCAGCAAGCTTTCAAACCTATTCAGCTTGGTTTGAACGCCGTGCGTCCGACGCATGTAAACAAAACCAATCGTTGCGTCACCGCACCTCCGAAAACAAGAAGGAGACATCCGATCAATGTTATTGTTGTGACGTAAGACGAAATTAGTGTGTGAAAAGCTCCGATACTGTCAACATCGCGGAAAAATTCGCTCCACTGAAATCGTCATCACAACTGAACCAGTTGACTTACAGAGCTCTACTCAACGCCAGTCTACAGATTGAAAACCGCACTACGTTTATAGATGCGTGGGAAATTTCTAGCAGTTAAAATAAACCAAAATATGGTAGCCTAGACCTAAACATTTTTCGGCCATTTCGCCCGGGTACGGGCGACCGTCCTTCGGCGTACCAGCCCGGGCCCGGAGGGTTAAGCGTGCTTTGAAAGCCGTGCGGCAAAAGTTTGTAAACAAACCCGATCGGAGCGCCGCCAAGCGTTAACACCAAGAAGAAGTCCGACCTTGTCCGCCATTACCTGTTAGAGTGAAAATTAGTCTCCAAAAGTGTCCGATATTGCTAAATTTGTGGCAAAACAGCCAAAACTCTCACGGAAATCGTCATCACACCTGAACTAGTTGACCTAGAGAGCTCTACTCAATGCCAGTTTACAGATACAAAACAGGGCTACATTTTAAGATTTGTATGATTTCTGTAGCAGTTAAAATAACAAATATAGGCCTATGTTTACATACAACGTTTTTGGGCTATATCGCCCAGATAGAAGTGCCATCATTTTAAAGGCCAGCCCGGGAAGGAAGGGTTTAAGAGAGTCCTTCTTACGTTTTCATTCCTCTCTGCAGCTGTAGCATTGACGAAGGCTGTAGTTGCAAACAGATTTAGCTGACTAATGGTGGCGTCCAAATCTCCTGTGAAGGTCACCGCATGAAACTGCTGGTCCGTGATGACAGTCTCAAGGGCTGGGGCAATAGCCGCCCTTTATACGCTTCAAATTGTTCCCAGGTCAAGTTTGGGTTCTCATGCACATATCCAGAAACAAGGGACATGTGGCATCCTAGTTTCATAATCACTGTATGAATCTTTGAGGAGACCTCATCTTTAACCTCTAAATGTCGGCGCGCAACATAAGTCGAGTATAATAAATCTGGACTATCCGGCGGCGCGCGACATAGGTCATGTGGCAATTTCAGCAGGTAATGTTGCTGAGAGAGAGAGACATGTGGTGGCAGGAGAGTAGCGAGCGTATGACTGCTCCAGACCACCGCGGAGAACCTACTGACACGAATCCCACCTCCTCCCTCCCTCTCTCACTCGCTACATACTGAATTGTATGGGGAAAGTACCGAATTACATGCTTTTTGCACTCGTGTTGCGCGGTTGTTGCAAGAAAACTAGCCGTCATAAAAGGATCGTTGTGGTGTCATTGGAAAGCTCTGTTTATGCCCTTTCAGGGATAGATACTTGTTTTACGCTCTGGGTCTTATTTAGGCATGAAAATGATCACGTAAACAGCCCTATTTTGGCTAAAAAAAAACCCGCTTGGCGGTACATATAAATAAACCGCCTAGCCCGCCAATAAGGTGTTAAAAACAATGTCAAGTATAGGCTTGACGACTTCAAGGTACGTCTGAATATTATGCTCCTCCGATTTGAACGAAATAATGTCTAGTGATTTCCCAGCCATTGTGTCCGTTTGTTGCCTGTTCTTAGGTATCGAAATATTTTGAAATAGGAAACCCAGAAAGGCTGTCTTCCCAAGAAAGAGACACCGCTGCCACCAGTGTTATTGCCACATTTCTGGAGAAACGTGAGATATTCTGTTACTACTTTTAACTCTCTAACTGGGCGAGGGCTGGCACTTAATTCCAATACTATACACTAACAACAGGTAATAAATAAAGACACATGACAAGTCAACATAATGTTTTATTCAATAGTAGCAGAGGTTCATAATACATATACGTCTCAATAGATTAAGAATGATAGATGATAAAATAGTTACAAAATAATTATTAGTACAACATAGAGTTAGAAGTCTCGCAAGCATAAATAATCAATATAAGACAATATAATAGTGAGGTCAATAAAGACAAATAAATTGGTATTACATATAAAGGACTTTATCCTCAAAGTAGGAAATAGGATCTCTTAAATGGATCCGCAGAGGGTGCATAAAAGGTTAAAGATACCGTCCAGGCCAAAGGGGCTTAAGTCCATGGTTGACAAAGACTGAATGGCTACAGCAAAACGCAAGAACGATCTAAAACATCAGAAGATGAACAATAGTGATTATAATTCACTGACAAAGAATTAAGAACAGATGGATAGTAAACATACAAGAAAGATTAACTTACATTTATATAATAGAGATTCAAATCATGACATAAACTCATTGATAATGAAGCACTCAACTCTGCTAGGCAAACGCTCACTGATTTTAATTATGAACCTGGTGACATAGACGAGTAATCTCAGGTACCTAGCGAGTTATCTCAATTACGTGTAAAGGTATTTTGTTCATAAATTCACTGGAGTATCTGATATGTATATTTTCTCAATAACGAGCTATGGGAATCCAATAAGTCAATAAGGTATATATATATTGATACTCGGAGAGAGAAGTGTAATGTTTCCCTAAAACGGGTCTCGGAATTAACCAGAAGAGAGAAGAGAGACTTCTCTAATTACGTTAATTATTTATTGAGACACTCGATATTCCTGAGACATTAACCCTTCCCAAAATCGCATTACCAGTACGAAAATAAAGTTACTTAACGGAGCTCTGGAGCCACGGAGAGGGATACTGGCTGAAGTCTTGGACTGTAGATTCACAAGGTCACGAGGATCCTACTCGGGGCCAAACAACTCCTGGTACAGTTCCTCTCATCTCTGGACTCGGCTTCTTTCTGTTGGTCCGCTCAGCAGACACGTGCTCTGGACTCGGGAACAGAACACCTTCCTCTGGACCTGGAGATCTCAGTGAATTTCTCTGGGGTAGTTGGTAAGTTTGTTAGTTCGACTTGAATATTGTCTGCCTCTCGCTGTTCTTTAGCTGATGGACCTGCTAAAGGTGAACAAGGTGCAGACGATATTTATTGTCTTTGGTGTTTCTGCTTAGGTTGGAATTGTTCCTCAGAGATTCCCGAAGGATCTACACGAGCAACAATCCGAACTCTGTTTTTCCCTGAATCCTCCCTTGCACGATCACCTTTCGGGGATTATCGTGGTCGCTTGGATTGCAAGTACTTCCCGGAGTTCTTAAGTCTCTTTGGATTATGTTCTGCTACAATCTGTCCTGGCACATCAAGCGGTCCAGGCAGAAGATCTGCATCAAGCAATAACCCAGATTGTGTGAGATGACAAACCTTAGAGTTCTTTGGATTATATTCCACTGCAATCTGTCCTGGCGCATCAAGCGATCCCGGCAAATGATCTGCTTCAAGCAATAACCCAGATTGTGTGAGATGATGAGCCTCAGATCCTTTAATCCTTTCTGTCCTAGGATAACCTTTACAGGATTCAAAGATTGCTTTTAAGCCAGCAGGCTGGTTGCTTGCCTTCTGTCTGGCCAGTTCAGATAGTGTCTCCTTCGGCTGCTTGATCACACTGGATGTGGCTCGGGGCAACAAGAGCGCGTGGTTGGAGGTGTTGCCTTCTGCAGGAGTAGAAGAGGCAACAGGGGGGGGCAGTTACCTTTTTAGGCAGCTCCTGTAGTCGCGGTGTTGTAGAACTGCGTGGGGCGGCTCTGGCTGGTGTTAGTGCATAGATATTGTGGTTAGCATCTTTCTTGTTTTGTCCACTTTGGATGGGCTTATTTCCGGGCAAAATTGAAGGTGTTTGAGGTGGTTTGGAGGTGCCGGATGTAGCTTCCCAGATTCCTGCTGTCTTGGCCTTATGTGGTTTGCATGGGCTTGGTGAAGAGATAATTATGTGCATGATTTGCAAGACGTGTATTTGTTGTTGAGGTGCTTGGTGCTGGTGAATGCACATGTTCAGGGCTTTGGTCCCTTTTCTTCTGTCTTTGAGCTTGTTCCTGGACTGGTTGGTTATGTCGTAAGCTGGAGGCATGTGGTGTTGACGATGTGTGAGAGTTCGCAGGATCTGGGTGTTGCAGGAGATGTGTAATCGGTGTTGGACTGGTCACACGTGTTGGAATTTGATTAGGTTTATAATCGTCGGCCCGGCTATGGAAGTTTGGATCGTTTTCTCTGATGCGTACTGCCTGCTGGTCTTCTAAGGCAGCCGAGTAAAGGGGGGTCTTAATTATATTTCTGACTTCCCCGATGTCGTAGTTCCTGATTGAGGCAATCTTCTCGAAGTTGTTCTGGCTAGATATGGTGGTATATTGGTCAGCCCGCATCTCAACTATAATCTACGGTAAATTGCGATTCCAAATGACAAAGAAAATGTGTATGTGAGTGAAGGAGAAGGAGTGTCAAGGTGTGTGAATTTCCTTTTGTGATTTTTATTTTCTTTAGTTTATTTTTTTATTTTCTTGGCTTTTTTGTATACTTCTATTGGCCACCTTGTCCAGGAAGGAAGTGCCTTGTCATATAAAGAACAAAAACGAACTGTATATAATATTATAATACTCTTATTTGTTCTACAGCTGCAATGGTTGAGCTCCCGGTTGTCGTGGATGCAGCCCATCCCAGTCATCCCCTCATCCATCTCCTCATCCGTCATCCACACCAACTCATCATCCACACCGGGTGACAGTCGGACTAGTAAGGAGGGGAGCGGAAAAAGCCTCCCCTCGGAATCCAAAGCAGAGAGTGGTGCGAAAAAATTAGATTCCGCCAAAACTGGAAAAAGTAAAGGCGAAGCTCGGACATCCAAGCCTTTACATGAAGTGTCTACGAGTGTGCCGGTGAACTCTAATATTAATACTACTAGTGGTGTTGGTGGTGATAGTGATATTGGTGATAGTGTTAGTGGTGGTGGTGATATTCCTACTGTGGAGAAACCCATCTGTCCTCCAGTTCCTCCTAATCTAGGTGAGTATACCAGTGTATTCATTAATTGTGTCTTTCTGTAATTATTTATCGATATATCTATTGCCAGACATTTTGATCCCCGTGGGGGTGGCCACAAATGAATTACCTCAAGGCACCTCTGTCATTTTTCTGCCGGTGCTCCTCATCCCACCCAACATAACTTTCACTCATATAGGCTTACCTCTCGGCTCCATCCCTCCACCTCACTTTCGATCTGCCTCTCCCTCATTGCCCTTCTACTTAACTCTTAAACACTCTTTTTAGTAATTGTCTAACTCACCATACACTACATAGGATTTGGGATTATTTTATGCATTAACAGCTAATTTTATTCTTCCTCCAAACATACAGTCGGATGCATGAAGGTAGAGCAATGTCTCCCACCTTAGACACGTAGCCACAGAGACCTGTGGTTAGCGGGACAGTACCGGCCGCCCACCAGCTGGGTCTGACATAAAGTGGCTGTTTTGATACCTTTCACAGGCTGCCATACAAGATTATCTATGTTTAAGATCTGTATGCAGTAACCCAGGTTCGAATCCGGGGTGGATCATAATTATTCTTTCATTAATTTCATTGGGAGGTGTTTGGTGTTGGGAGTGAAATGAATAAATTAAATTAACATATATCTTCCACCCCCAAAATAAACTGTTAGACAAATGCAAACTCTTACCAAAATATCTTTATTTCACAGTCGGTCGCATGAAAATAGAGCGCACGTCCCCCACCCTAGACGAGCAAGAACGCAGCCACACAGAGCTGGAGCCGGGGGGACACTACCGGCCCCCAACCTGCCAGGCCAGACACAAGGTGGCCGTCATTATACCCTACAGAGACCGTGTGCACCATCTCTCTGTCTTCCTCCACCATATGCACCCCATTCTGCAGCGTCAGCAGGTTGATTACGCCATCTTTGTGGTAGAGCAGGCAGGTATGTGCAAAATATGATTGGTATAATAGTTACAACTTGTAAAAGTAGGTTTCTGTATTAGCCAAAAGATAAACAAAATACCACATAATAGCTCTGACTCATGATAGACAAAGTTCTAGTATAGCTAAAAGACCAAGATGGGAAACGGCTAGCTCTCCCCCAATGATAGTAAGACAGGGAAAGTAAGATCTCGTGCACCACCTCTCTGTTTTTCTCCACCACATGCACCCCTTGCTACAGCACCAACAGGTTGACTACACTATCTTGGTTGTGGCACAGGCAGGTACAGTAGGTGTAAAGTGGGAAGGGTTATTTATATGATCATGTAAGGCATAATAGCTCCAACGTGATAGTACGATTCTGTATTACCTAGAAGATAAGAAATATATACAATAGGAATAGGTCTTACTCATGATACTTAAGGTTTTAGGATAGCTAAAAGATCAAGATGGGAAAGGGATAACTCTCCCCATGCCACGGGCCGTGGCATGGTCGGTAGTGCGTCTGATTGCTGATCGAAGGGTTGGCAGTTTGATCCCACCCCATGCAGTGGGACATCAAGAGTTTGGATGCAGGTCTAGCGATTCATAACAAATGTCCAGTATAGTCCTTGTAACAAGGGCAAGCCATAGCCCTGTCAATCAATGGAATGTATGGCATAAAAAACTGCATCAATGCTAGTACAGTTAGACAGGAAGGTAAGATTGCATCCATCACCCCTCTTGTCTTCCTCCACCAAATGCACCCCATGCTACAGCACCAGCAGGTTGACTACAATATCTTTGAGCTAGAGCAGCCAGATGGGTACAGAATTTAAGGGTTAGTTAGGTCATGTTGTAGCGTGTAATAGGTCTGAGCTGTGATAAAATAATAGTTCTGTGTCAGCTTGAAGATAAACATAAAGGCATAGACTACAGTAGATCTGGATTGACACGAAAATGGAACTTTACAGTAAGGGACCCAAAATCGGAGAACGAACCCTCAAGTTCGAACCTTGAACCCGCAAAAATATCACATTTTCGCGGTTTTGAGGTTCGAACTTAACCCTCCAGCCCCGGCTATTGTATTATATAATTTCCCCGAAACCCGGGGGTTTTGGTCGAAAAACGTCTACGCCTAGGCTACCGTATCTTTGTTATTTTGACTGCTTCTGCATTCCCGCGCATCCCCAAGCGTATATGTGTTTCGTACCTGTAGAATGGCGTTAACCCGGGAACTGCTGGGAGACTCTAAAGAGTTCCCCCGGCGGACTGCAGGAAGACTTTTAAGGGTAAGGGAAAAAAAAAATCCATTTAAAACACCAAAAAAAAAATTTGTTTTTTGTTTTTATTTTTTTATTTTTTATGTTTTTTTTGCCCCTGGGCCATGCCAAATATCACTCCTCCACTTCCCCTCCTTTCCCACTTTCCTCCCCTCCTTCAGTTATCACCTATTTTCCCTGTTATTCCCTTATTCTGTGGTTAATTTTCGTGCTAACATTAGCGAGTTGGTAGCAGGGCGTTGTCATCACTGTTACCAAGCGTGGGAAAGAGCGAGAGAGAGACTATTGCAGAACAGTGTCTCTCCAGACAAGGGGAGGGGTGGAGGGCAGGGAGGTTGCCTCAGCCATACATTATGTAACTCCCGGCCTGTATCGCCGATTTTGACCATCCAAACACTGTTTCCACTTGTTTTATTGTTGTAACAGGTTAATACCTTTATAATCAACCTATAATAGGCGCATATGGATAAGTATTAATGCTATTTATGGTAAAATAATTATGTTAGTGATGGGAACAGCTCAAATACGTCAGCACAGGAGTGTGGTGTCTCATACCCCCTATGCGCACTTCTTAGGTTAAGTAGAGCTCTCTAAGTCAACTGGTTCAGTTGTGATGACGATTTCATTGGAGATAACTTTGTGGCAAAAACAGACACTTTACACTACTTTTCGCTACTTAACAATAACATACACACACACACGAACAAGCGACGCTCTCCTTCTTGTGGTCGGAGGTGCGCAGCGTCGGTCCAGCCGGCTGTTCTTTACATGCGTCGGACGGACGCCTCGCACACCAAGCTTACAGGATATCAAGCTCATGGGTTTCTCAGAGCCCTACCGGGTAGCGCGGGGTGTGTTTGTTATGGGTGCCTCAGAGCCCTACCGGGTCTGGAGGCTTAAGGGCTCGTTTTCCGATTTTGGGTCCCTTACTGCAAAGTTCCATTTTCGTGTCAAGTCCAGATCTACTGTAGTCTTAACCTCTGAAGTGCGCATGGGGGTAATTAGACACCTCTCCCTGTGCGCATGTATTTGAGGTGTTTCCGTCACTAAAATATTCATTGTACCATTAATACCATTAATTTTTATCCATATGCGCCTATTATGGGTTGATTATAAAGGTATTAACCTGAAACAACAATAAAACGAGTGAAAACAGCTTTTGGATGGTCAAAATCGGAGATATAGCCCGCGAGTTGTATAATGTATGGGTGAGGCAAGCTGCTTTCCCGCCAATTTCCCCCAAGGCCACTGAGACACAGTCGATCGATACTCTCTCTCTCTCTCTCTTGCATTCGCTTGCTATCAGTGATGACCACACCCTGCAACCGGATTTCTAATGTTAGCACGAAAATATACCTCAGAATAAGGGAATAACAGGGAAAATAGGTGATAACTGAAGGAGAGGAGGAAAGTGGGGAAGGAGGGGAGGTAGAGGACTGAGATTTTGCATGGCCCAGGGGCCAAAAAAAAAAAAAAAAAAAAAAAAAAAAAATCGATGTCAAAAGTTGATTTTTTTTTTCTCTGACTCTTAAGAGTCTCCCCACAGTCCGCCGGGGGAACTCTTAACAGTCTCCCTGCAGTTCCCGGGTTATAAAGTACAGTATAATATATCTGACTTGTGATAGGTAAGGTTCTAGGATAGTTGTTGTTGTTGTTGCTGTTCCCCAGGCTGCCTGGCCGAACAGCCCCAAGGCTCCGAGCAAGGCCAAGGCTTTAACCGAGCGCCCCCACAGAACCCTCCCTGCCTACCACAATGAAGCCTGGGTGACCGAAGCCGCTCACAGGCGAGGAGCCGAGGAGGGCGCGGAAACGCCCGGGATACCGAAGCCCCACCCAAGGCCCTGTGCTCCTCAGCAATTATGAAGGGAAAGCTGAGGGGCAAAGGAAAAATGTAACGCTTTAGCTCCCAGTCTGCCAACTTCGAGAGTTGGCAGTAGGGAGGTTAATCCACGGAAGAGACGCGGTGCCACTTGAGATCTAGGAAATATATATGTAAAAGGAACAGTTAGAGTAAGCTATGGGTATGGCAGAGAACGTTCAACTCTCACTCTGAGAAACCAGCAGGAAAAGGGCTAATGCTCCCCCAAAGATTGAAAGACAGGAAGGTAAGATCGTTTCCACCACCTCTCTCTGTCTTCCTCCACCACATGCTTCCCATGCTCCGATGCCAGCAGGTTGACTATGTTATCTTCGTGGTGGAACAGACTGGTGGATTTAGAGCAATAATCTTAACCCTTTGATAATGATAAATTTGTAATTTTTTAAAAGCCATATGCATGTTAACATTAAAATGAAAGCCTGTCCCCATCATCAGTTTTCAATTACTGTGTACAAATACGCTACTCGTTAGTTTATCAGCTTGGTGATGAAGCACTCGGTTTGAGGAAGGATGATGCTTCCTCTTTCCACGTCGACATTGTCAGTTTCTAAGCATTCTTCGATACAATGCCTGAACACAGAACACCACACTTGGAAACTGATCACATAGACAAACCTTTGCACGTATTCACCTCTTAATTTGAACTTTATTTGGTCTTTCAGAAATGATTTGAAAGGTTGAGGTAAATGTTTGAACACATGGTTCCAGTCCCGACTTTTACCTCAGTTTTTTAGACAAAAGTCGAGACATCTAACTCACTCGCTTACTTACTGTTATTATCCCCCCAGGCAGCGGTGAGTTCAACCGAGCAATGCTGATGAATGTGGGGGCCCTGGAAGCACTCAAACAATATCGGTTCTCGTGCTTCATCTTCCACGACGTAGACTTGCTTCCCGAGGATGACCGTAACCTGTACACCTGTCCAGAGCAACCCAGGCACATGTCCATTGCCATCGATATCATGAAGTACAAGTGGGTAGTAATATATATTAGGAATTGTTATACAGTATTGCTTTGTTTTTCAAATTATTAATAAAAATATGTCAACAGCCTACTTCTGAAAAAAGTGCTTATATGGCTGGAAGTATTGTTTTGTGATTTAGTGGTCTCCCAGCTGATGCGGTAGAACCAGTCTGAAGTGGTACCGCATCAAAAAATTTGCGACTGGGACTTATCATCTTATGGCAAAAATAGGGTAGCAGTCTGGCCTCATTTGTATGGCCTGCATTTTTGTCATTATACACTTATTTTGTGCATAGTAATGTATGAAGTACATGCTAAATGTTAATGTACTGTTGGAGTGACTGTGGTTGGAAGTGTTGTCTTAACCAATGTAATCAGCTTCATCATGGTAATCAGGAGCAAGCATTAATTTTGAAAATACAACACTGATGTGCTGTACCTCTGATGTCTGCCATTGCAGAGTTGCAGGCCATGAGGATGAGTAACAAAAAACACTCATCCAGTGAGGTGTATGCCATATGTAACTTTATGTAAAAATGCAAGATAGTAAGAATGCAATTCTAGGATGCTAGAATTGCTCTTGTGTCACTGAAGCATCATAAGAAAATTCAGCAAAGGAGGCCAGTGGTGAAACAAGACTTCTAGTAATCCTTATACTCCACCTAAACCTTTTCCTGTAATTAATAAACTGAATAGCTGTTGCCTACAACCTGGTATCTGGTGTTGCCGATATAGAATGGGCATAGCAAGATTCCCGAGGCATGGTGCCCCTTAGAAACTGTTATATTGAGAGACTGGTAAATCAGAATCAGAATAAAAGCAGAGGGGAACCATCAAGGTGCCTGGGGAGCCCTGGGTAGGTACCAAAGGGTCAATAACTGGCAGGGGGTCTGTCGGGGACAAACTCCAAGAGATATAATAATTATACAGTACAATAATTCTATCTATCTAGCTATAGCCGGATCCCCGAAAGGGTGGCCACGAACATATCGCCCCCATACACCTCTGTCCCCAGTCACTGCTTTCATGCATATACTTCTTAACTCCATTCTTCCACCTCTCTCTCAGTTTACCTCTCCCTCTTTGCCCTTCCATTTCACTCTCATATACTCTCTTATTTATTGTCTCGCTTCCTATACGTTCCACATTGCCGAACCATATCAAGGTGTTCCTTTTCACACTTTCCAGTACATCTACATCCACACCACACCGCTCTCTTACTTCCTTATTCGTCTGTCTATCCCTCCATTTAATTGCATGCACTTCTCATGTAATTAATTTACACCCCTCTCACTCTTGGTTTGTGTCTCTCCAACAATGTCCATGCTTCACTCTCGTACGTCAATGTCGGGATTACCGCACTGTCATGCAAGGACTTCTTTACTTCCATACTGACCACCCTATTTCTTGTTACTGCTTTCAGTGTTTCTACAGCCCTCTTCCCCTGTTGCACCCTCTCCCACACTTCTTCGTCCATACTCCCGTACTGCCCAAATACTTAAATGAGCTGACATTCTCCATAGTCACAGAGTATGAGGTGAGGTTGAATGGTCAATTCAACCTCACCTCATACTCTGTGACTGCACCCCTTTCAAAGACCATAACCTCACTCTTCCCCACATTTACCTTCAGATTTAGTTTTTCACACACTGTTCCAAACATATTTACCAGACCTGCAACTCCTATTCACTATCACTCATCAGAACTGTATAATCAGCAAACAGCAGTACAGGCAACTTCCACTCATTTCCTTCCTTTATCAGCGGTACACCAACATCCACTGCTCTTCCTTGTATTTCGTTCATGACAACAATTGGGGACATCACACACCCTTGTTTTAACCCAACATTCAGATCAAAGAACTCATTCTGTTCATTATCCACACATACCAACGCCTTTGCATCCTCATACATGCTCTTCACTGCTTTCAGCAACTTGCCATCTACTCCGTATATTCTCATTACTGTCCACAGACCTTCTCTATCAACTCTGTCATAGGCCTTCTCTAAGTCCATAAAGGAAGCATACAACTTTTGTACCTTCTCCAGATATTTCTCCACAGCACATTTCAAGGCAAAAATCAGGTCTACATATCCTCTTCCCTTCCTAATCCCACCCTGCTCGTCACCTACCCATTTTTCTGTTCTCGCTCTCACTCTCTTCATCACTACCCTACTGTACATTTTCCATACTACGCTTAAAGGACATATCCACCGGTGATTACCACACACTCCTCTTTCCCAAGGGGACTATTATGCCTGTCTTCCAGTCATCAGGCACACTTCCTTTCTCCCATGCTAGTTTACACATTTTCCATACCTATTCAATAACTATACAGCAATAATAATAATTATATCTATCTATCTACCTATTGCCTGACGCCGTGGCCACGAACGAACCGCCCCCATGCACCTCTGTCCCCAGTCAGTCGATGCCCCTCCCCCCAACCAGCACCGCCTTCGTTCATGTACTTCCTCACTCCATCCTTCCACCTCTCATTCGGTCTACCTCTCCCTCTCTGTCCCTCCACCTCGCTCTCGTACACCCTCTTAGTCATTCTCTCGCTTTCCATACGTTCCATATGGCCGAACCATCTCAAGTTGTTCCTTTTCACACTTTCCAGCACATCTACCTCCACACCACACCTCCTTCTTACTTCCTCATTAGTCTGTCTATCCCTCCATGTAACTCCGCACGCACTCCTTAAGTAATTAATTTCCACTGCTCTCACTCTTGGTCTGAGACTCTCAACCAACGTCCATGCTTCGCTTCCGTAAGTCAGTGTCGGGATTACCACACTGTCATGCAAGGACTTCTTCACTTCCATACTGACCACCCTATTTCTTGTTACTGCTTTTAGCATTCCTACAACCCTCTTCCCCTGTTGTACCCTCTCCCGAACTTCTTCATCCATAGTCCCATCTTTACTCAACACACTGCCCAGATACTTAAAATATCATTACATGAATTTTTAATTTTAAAGACTAAGTGTTCCACACGAGTGCTTTTTCATTCTCGCTCGCGTCCAAATGACAACATTCCAGGCAGATCTGAATGAGCTATATTCAGAGCTGCCTTACTTGTCAAATTTTTAAATATAAGATCAGAGTGTATTGTCTGATCCCACATCATTCTAGGTTTACCTTTGGTGCAGCTTCCTCCACGTTCAAGGACTTGCATCTTTTTACCCAGTTTTGTTCATCCATCCACTTTACATGCCCAAACCATCCATGCCTGCTTGTATGCATCTCACCACTGATACTCTTGATACCTAACCATCTTGTCATCTTCTCATTGGATATCCTATCTTACAGTTTGACCTTACACATTCATCTCACAATAATCATTACATTACATTCCATCCTGTTGATATTTTCCACTTTAATAAGAATTGTAATGACAATGACATTCCAGGTTGCCCTACAACGACATCTTTGGTGGCGTGAGTGCCATGACGGTTGACCAGTTCCGTTCCGTCAATGGGTTCAGCAACAAGTTTTGGGGCTGGGGCGGCGAGGACGATGACATGTCTAACCGCATAAAGTACCACGGCTTCTTTATCTCCCGCTACCCCACCAATATTGGACGCTACACCATGTTGTCCCATAAAAAAGATGAGCCGAATCCTAGAAGGTACTGTAGACTATAGTCTATTCGCTATAAGTAGGCGATAAATCAGGACCTGTATCCACTGTAACTCAAAAAGGGCCAGAGTAAATTGGCTGTAAATTTCCACATATATTCCTTGACTGACTCTTCCCTAATGGTAGAAATATTAGCTCAATTACTCTAGTCGTTTTTTAGGTACAGAGGTTAGTAGTCATGCTTTCTCGCCTACTTACAGCGAATAGACTGTAGTATATGATTGTTCACTGTTTCTCTTTCTCTTAGTGATATGTATAGCAGCAGTAGGATGGAGGATGGAGAAAAAGGTTTGGGTTAATTTCGTTATTGTACAGGTATTTTACTTAACTTAATAATCTTTCTCTCTCTCTGTCTGTCTGTCTCAGCGACTTTATCTAACCTACCACTCCATATACCCGAACCATCCAAGCCTACTAGTATGCATCTCATCACTGATACTTTTGATGCCTAATCATCTCCTCAACTCTTCACTAGATATCCTATCTTGTAGTGTCGTTCCACACATCCATCTCACCATTCTCATCTTGCATTTCATTCTGTTAATATCATCCACTTTGACCAGCCACATTTCTGAAGCATATGTCATTGCGCTTCTAGCACATGAAGTATACACCTTTCCCTTCAAGGGAAGAGGGTGTCTTCTCATAGTGAGTAGTGGCAACAGGGCAAGAATGTAGAGTTCGGGCGTACCCCTTTGTTTACACTACGCAGAGCAACGGCGGCAGCGGCGGACGCTTGCGATCATGTTCCCGTCTATTTTGACTGCAGGTGGAAACAATAATATGTTGAGGGAGGGCTTTGCCCCCCCCCCCCCCCATGACATATTGTCATCATCGTATATATTGCCAGCAGGGGGCAAATAACCGATAACATCCATCGCCGTCAAATTAGATGCGAACTTAACCGCGGCGATCGACCTATGTAAACATGGCGGCGGCGGACGCTTGCGATCATGTTCCCGTCTATTTTGACTGCCGTTGGATACAATAATATGTAGCCCCCCTCACCCCCCCATGACATGTTGTCATCATCATATATATTGCCAGCAGTGGGCAAATAACCGACAAAATCGCCATCAAAATAGACGCGAACTTAACCGCAGCGATCGACTTATATAAACATGCCGACCGTAGGCCCGGACTCTACATCCTTCCCGGCAACAGTTCTCTGAACTTTCCCCACCCGCATCTAATTCTAGCGATAGTGGCGGCCTCGGCCCCACCACCGGCGGAGATGGTATCTCCCAAGTAGCAAAACTTGTCCATCATCTCTAGTGCCTCATTGCCAAAATTAACACTCCAGCTGATCATTGATCATAAGCTCACCTTTGCATACTATGCATAAAAATGTCTCGACTTCGGACGTCTGCCTTGATAAGAGGTCCCTTTATTCTAGTGCAGCACTTCTTCCGGTGGCGTACCCAGCAGTAGCACGCTACACTGTATTGAGTTTGTGCTCACCCCTTTTCTGCATATTGCACATGGGTATGCACCACTTTTGGAATTATTCTATAATTGCACCTATACGAGCTAAACAAATTATTATTGTATTTAACAGGGAGGTACGATGAGGTAAGTGATGGGGTATAGGTGGCAATATGCGGAAATGGAATATAAGGGCATTCCGCCCCGTCTGACCCCCTTACGGAAATCTACGGTTACTCACTCCACCCCAACTGGATTTCTACCGTTTTACCCAACCAGCGGGGGTGTGGGGGCGGAAGTCCCCACCCATAATACTAGGATAGGTTAGGTAAGCTTGTTAGGTTAGGCTAATGTCTCTCTGAAACATTGTAAAATCCTTGTCACATCTAGATTGATAGACTTTTGTCAGAGGAGGCGGAATGCCCTTATATCCCAGTTCTGCATATATTGCCACCTATAACACATCACTTACCTCGTCATACTTTCCTGTTAAATACAATAATATATATTTTTTAGCTCGTATACTGTAGGTGCAATTATAGAAATTTACCCCACTTTTTTCTACCTTTCTAAGCCCTATTCTGCTGTGTAAAACCTTGGTTGTATAAATATTTACTCTTAATCCTTTACTTGCCATGCCCTCCCTCCATCTTCTGAACTTGGACCTCGGCATCCCACACACTATCTGCGATAAGTACTAGGTCATCTGCATATAGCAGTTCCCAGGGGAGTCCAACTCTGAAATCTCCAGATAGTGCCTTCAGAACCATAACAAAGAGGAGGGGGCTGAACACAGAGCCATGGTGGACTCCAACTCACACTGTGAACTCCTCACTCAGTACACCTTTCAGCCTTACTGCCAATAGCTGCCATTCATGAATTCTCATTAATACATCTTCATTATCACACGCACAAACCACCCCTCTACGCCAAGTTTTCTCATAGCCCACTGTACAACATCTCTGGTCACCCTATCAAAGGCCTTCTCCAGGTCTACAAATACAAGGTACCAATCCCTTTTTTAAAAGTAAATATCTTTCCTGCAGCTGCCTGACTATGAAGATAGCATCTATTGTACAGTACCACGTCCTGGCTTAAAATCGAACTGCATATCGTCCATAGAAATGCTATCCCTGATCATGCCTTCAAAGACTCTCTCACAGACCTTCATGATTTAACCCGAGAACGGAGAGAAGACTTGTAAGAGGTTTTGGTGGTGAAAGGCGACGAACGTCTTAAGATCCAAGGCCTAAAAAAACTTTTAACCCGGCAAGTGCGGGAAGACTCTTAAGAGTTTCCCCGGGCGACTGCGGGAAGACTCTTAAGAGTCTGGGAAAAAAAAAAAATCCATTAACACCTTACGAGCGGCCTATGCGGTTTATTTATGTGTACCGCACAGCGGGGTGTTTTTAGCCAAAATAGGGCTGTTTACGTGATCATTTTCATGCCTAAATAAGACCCAGAACGTAAAACAAGTACCTATCCCTGAAAGGGCATAAACAGAGCTTTCGAATGACACCATAACGATCCTTGTATGATGGATAGTTTTCTTGCAATAACCGTGCAACGCGAGTGCAAAAAGCAGGTAATTCGGTACTTTCAGTACATAATTGAGTATGTAGCGAGTGAGAGAGGGAGGAGGGAGCTGAGATTTGTGTCAGTAGGTTCGCCGCGGTGGTCTGGAGCAGTCATACGCTCGCTAGTCTCCTGCCACCACTTGTCTCTCTCTCTCAGCCACATTACGTGCTGAAATTGCCACTCGAGTTATGTCGAGCGCCGCCACATAGTCCAGCTTTTTTTAACTCGACTTATGTTGCTCGCCGCTAAATAAGGGTTAAAACACCCAAAAAAATTTTTTTTTTTTTTTTTTTTTTTTTTTTTTTGCCCCTGGGCCATGCCAAATATCACTCCTCCACCTCCCCTCCTTCCCCACTTTCCTCACCTCCTTCAGTTATCACCTATTTTCCGTTATTCCCTTATTCTGTGGTCTATTTTCGTGCTAACATTAGCGATTTGGTAGCAGGGCGTTGTCATCACTGTTACCAAGCGTGGGAAAGAGCGAGAGAGAGACTATTGCAGAACAGTGTCTCTCCAGACAAGGGGAGGGGGGTTGCCTCAGCCATACATTATGTAACTCCCGGCCTGTATCGCCGATTTTGACCATCCAAACACTGTTTCCACTTGTTTCATTGCTGTAACAGGTTAATACCTTTATAATCAACCTATAATAGGCGCATATGGATAAGTATTAACCCTTTGGCGCACCTATAGTTTCCAATCAAGGTTTTTTCCCAATCCCTAAGTATATCTCAGCTCACTCAGAGCCAGTTTTGTGCCCGGCGATAATTTGTTTCTGTGACGTTTTTATCCACCAAAAAATCCTTGTATTTGGATTAATGAGGTAACATGGGCTTTATTATTGATTGAACTTGAAGATAAGTGAATAAAAACATAGAATAAATACAAAACAACCACATTGGGGCACTCCAAAATAAGAATTGTAAAAAAAAAATGAAATACCTTATCTCCAACTCGCGCTAGTTCAAAATTTTGCCCACAACATTGTTGATTTGCCTACATATATGGAAGCGAAATTTAATGAGGAATCCACTGGTAACTTCAGAATTACTATAAACTAAATAGTTACTGAGATACAAGAATAAACGTGAAAGTATCGAAAAACGGACTGAGCTGTACTCTGCTCCCTTCCCAGCCAGCCGTGAGTAAACTGTTAAACTGAGGGGGTTGCCAATTGTACCCATTGAACTAGACTTAATACCTAATTTCTGTGCCAACTATGACGTGCGTCAGACGAAAACTAAATTTTTGGCGAATATTTTTAAGTTTAATGACTCTTAACGAGTCATTGCGCGCCTAGGAAAAAAATACCTAATGACTCTTAACGAGTCATTGTGCGCCTAGGAAAAAAATACCTAATGACTCTGAACGAGTCATCGTGCGCCAAAGGGTTAATGCTATTTATGGTAAAATAACGATGTTAGTTATGGGAACAGCTCAAATACGAGCGCACAGGAGTGTGGTGTCTCATACCCCCCATGCGCACGTCTTAGGTTAAAAGGCCACATTAGCACTTAAAACAAAGGAATAGGTGATTAAGTGAGATAATTCGGTAAGAGTATATGACCAACCAGTGACGGGCCCCATCGATGATTATTAGTGTGTTATCACTTTCATGAACGATACTTTGTTGGTGTACATGTACTTACCGTCGCAAATTCGCTATAAGTGAAATACGAGAAACTGTAAAAAATACCTCTCTGTCGATGGCCGCGCAGCAATAGTACACAATGGCCGTCATTCGGGAGCTCTTACCCTCAATCTTTCAGTCGAACGTCACTACACCTAGCGGTCTTTTTTGGAATCATGAACCATAGCATGAACCAATCACAATGCTTCCCATCACTCATGGAACCAATCACAGCCTTCCATCAAATTATCAACCAATCACACAGTCTTTCAGTCATCACGACACGCGTCACGCCCCTCGCTGGCCAGGGCCGGCTCAGTTTGAAGATGGAGCCCTAAGATGGAGGTCGTGCTCGTATGTGCTACGAGTTTTTCAGGTAATTTGTTGTAGTTTGGTATTTTTATTTACCGGATCAGTCTGAAGATGGATTTTTCTTTGATATAGGCCAACAGTGTTGTTTAATACCAACGACTGTCGCATTTTACTATTTTCCTATTATCCATCAATTTTAAGACACGGCCCCCGATAGTGGGGAGGGCTATGAAGATCAGGGAAATTGCGGGGTAAAAGGCGTAAATAAAGGGGTAATATTGGAAGAACTCTGAAAATGCAATATTTGAAAGTAACAAAACCTGAAAATGGAAAAACCCGAGCCAAGTTTTGACCAAACTTGGCTCGGGTTTTTCAATTTTTCAGTCCAAAATCACAGTAACCTCATTTCGAAAGTTGGCTCGGGTTTTTTTGGCAAAAGTTGGCTCGGATTTAAGGGATTTAGTGGGGGGGTGGGGGCGGTAGCCCCCTCCCATAATACTAGGTTAGGTTAGGTTAGGTTAGGTTAGGTTAGGTTAGGTTTGGTTTGGCTAGGCTAATATTAACCCCATAATACTAGGTTAGGTTAGGTTAGGTTAGGTTTGGCTAGGCTTGGCTAGGCTAATGTTAACCCCATAATACTAGGTTAGGTTAGGTTAGGTTAGGTTAGGTTAGGTTAGGTTTGGTTTGGCTAGGCTTGGCTAGGCTAATGTTAACCCCATAATACTAGGTTAGGTTAGGTTAGGTTTGGCTAGGCTTGGCTAGGCTAATGTTAACCCCATAATACTAAGTTAGGTTAGGTTAGGTTAGGTTAGGTTAGGTTAGGTTTGGCTGGGCTTGGCTAGGCTAATGTTAACCCCATAATACTAGGTTAGGTTAGGTTAGGTTAGGCTAATTGTTTGTTTGTTTGTTTGTTTTTGGCGCACTCTCCCATCCAGGAGTTCGTTCTATGACGATGGCTGTTTCCTTATTGTTATTTGTATTTGTTAAACATTTTCATATTACTTACCGGTATATATTTCTTTTCTCAAATTAACGATAGTCTCCCTCCTTTTTATAACTGTTCTTATAGTCTCTGCTACCCTTTTTAATTCATTTTGTTCAAATATTTCTCTCAAGTTGTCCCTGCCTCTCAGATCTTTGTATAGGTCTTCGTATGATTCACAGTTGAACAGGTGCATTTCATTTTCATTTTCATTTTGACAAATATCGCACAATAGGGTAGGTTCATATTTGTTTTTGAAGTTTTCTTTTATTTCTATCATTCTTGTCCTTGTCATAACAATTGTTCTGGCATTTTCAAAGCTTAAGTCCTCAATATAATTACTTGATATGTCTTGTTCAACAGCTTCTCTAGTTTTACTTCCACTTCTCATACCTTCTATTATCTCTTCCCTATTTTTGATTTGCACTTTATCTTTAATCAATTGTTTAGCTTCGATTTCACTCATTCTTTCAAGATTTTCAGTTATATTGTAGTTTTCTTTAAGATTACAAATGTTGTTTTGTATTATTCTTTCATTGTCTTCACTGTTTGTTTTAATTTTAACCTCAATTGCTTCATTGTCTCGGTTATTCAAATTAATGTAATATTCAATCTTTCTTTGGTTTATTTTATGTTCAGTTTTTATTCCCTTAATTTCATGGAGTAGGGCACATTTTGGGGTCGTTCTGGGGACTTTAAACAGCTTAGTTAAATAATAATAATAATAATAATAATAATAATAATAATAATAATAATAATAATAATATATTTCAGACTCACACAGTACAGAGGGGACCATCTGGGGTCCATATATACCTTACAGTAACATAAATATATATAAGCTACTGTACATAGGCTACATAAAATAAAAATAAATTAAATAATACCCAGCTTGCTATCATGTAGTCCACAGCACTGCCTCAACCAAAAACAGTGGTCATCAACTACTGTGTTACCAAAACCACTGTCCTAATTGTGTACAGTACCATGCCTCACATCATTTAGCTTCCGGTACAGTATGTTGCTACAGTACAGTATAGGAATACCGGTACTGTACTGCACTATGAGGTTCAGTACCGGTATGCTAATTCTGTAGAATAGCAGACCTGAAATCATTACTTAAGGTTAAATATAGAGCAACTTCCTCCAGTGTGCCTGGATCCTAGAGGTGTACACTATGCTTGGAGTTTGTAGCATTTTAATGATACTGTTCTCAGAATTGTTAAGGCGCTGAATGAATTAAAATGTTAGCTTTCTAATGAGTGATTGGTAACAGTGTAAGTTCATATAGACACATAGCATACTAGTCTTGTACTCTCATATTTTGAGAGCCCCAGAAACATTTTCATGATATTGTGATATGAGATACTTAGTCTATTTACTGTCATTTTCTTATAGTTCCACCATAGTTGTGCTGTATACATTGGTGAGCAGTAGGAGTTGAACAATGTTATTTTTTTATCCCATGTGCACATATGAAATTTTCTTAATATTGAATTTCCCTGCATGTAAAGTTGCCTTCGCTGATGACCCATATCCTCATCATCTGAGCGATCACTTGAAATATAGTGTCCTAGATACTTTACTTTACTTACTTCTTCTATAATTTCTTCATACAATGGAATTTAGTTAGCTTTGATTTCAATAGAAGGTTAGATTTAAATATTATGATATTGCTCTTTATAGGATTAAATTTGACTGAATGTTCAATTCCAAATTTTTCACATACTCTTAACCCGTACAGCCCCAGTGACGCGTCTGACGCGTCGGCGATGTATGTAACGCACAGCCCCAGCGACGCGTCTGACGAGTCACCCTAATTGCTCCGACCGTAACCTCAGGTGTAGCCACTCGAGAGGGCTCAGATTTGTATGGGAACTGTGTACGTATCCCACGCAACCGTGCCAATGGTTGAATACTCTCAAAGTCCACGTGCGTGCGCGTGAGCGCGCAATAACCTGGTTTTTTGGGGTAATTGCCTTCAATTTTTTACTCTTGTAAAATACGTTTTCGGGGGCTCTGTAGGACCATTCTTTAATCTTTTTGAGCGGTTTTTCGTGGTTTTTCCTTCATTCCTAACCCATTCGCTATTGTTTCTGGAATAAAACCATTTTTTGAAAACCGGCCCGGTTCTGGTGAACAAACAATACAAAACTAGCCGGGGCTCCACGGGTTAATAATTTATCCAGTCCTGCTCCAGAGGGCGCGATTAAGGCTAGGTCATCAGCATACATGAGATGATTTACAATGGTGCTGCCAATGCAGCACCCAGTGCGAGTCTTGTTCAGCTCCAGACTAAGATCATCCATGTAGACATTGAAAAGATACGGAGACAATATCCCCCCCTGCCTAACACCATTGGTTACGGCGAAAGAGCCTGACAGGATGTTGCCCCATCTTACACACATTTTTTGATTAGCATACCAGAAAATAAGTATCCTAACAATATAGCTAGGCACTCCCCTGTTAACTAATTTTTCAAATAAGGTTTTGTGACACACCCTATCAAAAGCCTTACTTGCATCAAGATAACAAGAGAAAATTGAGCTATTTAGCTTGTTGTATATATCAATCACTTCTTTCAGCACATATATGCATTGGTCTGTGCCGTGATATTTCTTAAAGCCAAACTGATTGCTGCTGGTGACAATATATGCAGACATTCTTTCTAGCAATATAATTTCAACTACCTTACTCACCACACTAGCAAGTGCTACTGGGCGGTAGTTGTCTTTAGCTGTAATTTTACCTGATTTATCTTTAATGACAGGAACAAGTATTACGGATATCATAGACTCCGGCAGGACACCATGCGTAAATAGACTGGTGATGCAAGAACTAAGTTTATCTATTAACAACTTATCTGCATATTTAAGATGTTCTGCATATATACCATCCAGCCCATGAGCTTTGTTTAGGTTAGGTTTTCTTATGGCATTCTCAAGATCACTTTCAGTCACTTTAATGTCTTCATAATTACTATCTTTCACATATTGAATTGTACCATTAGTAGACCATTGGTTTACACTGTTAAGTAGTTCCTTAAAATGAGTTTTCCATAAGTCAGCAATGTTCTCTTCAACCGTAACCCCCTCAACACTGACAGGTAATGGTGTGTTACAATTTTGCATGGATCTGATGTCCTTCCAAAAACAGTTAGTATCCTTTTCTGCCAGGCTCTTTGCATTGGTTTTCATTTTGCTTAATAAATCTAATGGCATATTTGGTCCTAGCCTTTGCTCTTTTGTGAAGTTCAAATATAGGCTCCTGTCTGGGCTGGCCTACCTCAAGCCAATGAGACCTAGCATCTCTGGAAGCCTGATACAGGTCAGCCTCATAGTCTTGCCAACCTGGCTTATTGAATGAGGACTTATATTTATGGCTATTAAAAATACTTTCCCCCGCTTTTGATAAAGAATCTATTATACTATTGTAAAATTTAATAATGTCCTTTCTGTGTTGTGCATCACTACATTTTGGATCCCTGCATTGTGCTACACCATTACCATCATATTGCACCCTATTTAATAAGTCTTTGGTTTTATCACAGTACATTTGGCACTCTTCATTTGAGATTACATTCCATGGAACTTTTGCCTTGATGCTATTGTTAGTTTCTGTTATTTCCGGTGCCTTATTAATTTGGATTGTTAATTCTATAGGTATGTGGTCGTCATCCGTAATGTCGTATCTTATGGCCATTTCTGAGATAGAGTCATGAAAGTCAGAGCTAGAGATTGCATGATCAAGCCACGACCTGGTCTCCCATGCTTCACTAACATATGTATAGCTATTTTCTGGAAGCAGGTTTTTGGAGGACAAAATTAAACCTTGCTCATCACAAAACCTTAAAGGTGGGGGCTCATGGGTTGAGGTAAACATGGAAAAATAATCGCCAACCTGCATATAATTATCTTGTAAAATGCAATGTCACTGAAATAATTATTAACAATGGTATAAAGGATTTTGCGGATCGTCTATACCGGGCCTGTGACGTCATAGTGACGTCACACCAGTATCCTTAGCCTAGACTGGATGGTGGACTTACACTCTTGTGACGTCACAGGCCCGGTATAGACGATCCACAAAATCCTTTATACCATTGTTAATAATTATTTCAGTGCCATTGCATTTTGCAAGATCATTATGTACAGCTTGGCGATTATCATTCCATGTTTATCTCAACCCATGAGCCCCCACCTTTAACATATGTTTAGCAAACATGGAACCACCCAACTCATGAGGGGTAGCATTCCAATCACCTACCACTGAGTAACACGTTATCTCTAATTCAGAAATTAGGCCACCAAGCTCCACTAACTTTTCCAAATAAAGTTCTTCATTTTCTGCACTCTGATACGGTAAGTAAACACAAAATATTGCAAATTTTCTGTGTCCCACTTCCAGCTGTATTTCCGCACACCCGCTTAAATTTGTCTCAGTGGTTTTAATTACACTATCTAGGCACGATCTCCACATTATTGCAACTCCCCCTGGGGGGTGACCTGCCATAATACCATTACGTGTGTCCGTAGCGGAGACCCCGTACCCATGGAAATCTTTATCTAATATGTTCAAATTACCTAAGTCCTGTTTTGTGTACCAGGTTTCCTGAAGGCAGACTATGTCACTGGTCCTTAATGTAGATACGATGTCAGGTCGCAACAGGAGATTCCTCTTTGTTTTGGGGAGTCCTCTGCAGTTGTATGAAGTTACTTTTATACTTGCTGCTGTTGTTGGTATCTCTTCCATTACTGCGAGTTGGATAGTGGTGTGCGATGCCTCCAAGTCCCAGAAGCCTCTGCACTGTCCTCATTGGGATATTGTCTTGGTTCTCTGTACCAGTTGACATATGCATCTTCTGGCCACAGGTCAGGATTCATGAAAACATCTGGATCTGGACATTCGCTAGTTATACAAAAGGAGGCACAGGGAGTGGAGAGGGTGGTCAGCTGTCTTACCTCTATATTTATATGTAGATTATCAGCCAAGTATATTTTGAGATTCTCAGCAGTAACACTAGGGTTGAATCCTGTGGCAAACACCCTAGCTAGTCGGGGCCTTTTGATGGTATTGAGGCCAGTATCCTTGCCCCTACCTTTAATTCCTGGCTGGTTTCTCGGTCTAGGGTGAACCTGCTCGCCTTCCCTAGAGTAGCGAGGCTTGCCATTCACCCCTTTGACCATAGTCCATGGGTTTTCCCTTGCATTGGCTCCTTCATTTGGTTCAGTTTGTGTAGGTAAATTTGAGGATGGTGTAGCTGGCACTGTATTATCTTCTCTCGTTGCCGACGATAAAGATTGCTGTTGTGTACGGTGTTGTTGCTGTTGTGGTCGCTGCTGCTGCCACACCTGGTGTTGCCGTTGATATGAATGCTGCTGCTGGGTTCGTTTGGATTGTTATTGTTGTTGCTGTTGTAGTTGTCGCTGGTATTGTTGCTTTTGTTGATGCTTTTGCTGCTGCTGCACCTGCTGTTGTTGCTGCTGCACCTGCTGCACCTGCTGTTGTTGTTGCTGTTGCACCTGCTGTTGTTGTTGCTGCTGCACCTGCTGTTGTTGTTGCTGTTGCACCTGCTGGTGCTGCTGCTGTTGTGGTTGTTGTTGCTGCTGCTGTTGTAGTTGTTGCTGCTGCTGTTGTTGTTGCTGATGCTGTTGTTGTTGATGCTGTTGTTGTATGGGTTGCTGTTGTGTTTGGAGTTGTTGCAGCTGTTGCTGTTGTAATTCAGCCTGCTGTTGCTGGTGGTGGGGTTGTAGGCCTATACTGTGTTTGGATGTTATTTATTTCTTTTTTCTCTTTTTCTTTTAGTTTTTCCCAAACTTCTGCCCCAAACAGTATCAAAGGCGTTACACAAGTGTCATACAGCTTAATTCCCACTTTTATTCTGTTTTTCTTCATTTCTCTTTTACTTAATATGTTTATACTGTACACTCATTTGCTGCTACTTTTGACTTGTTTATTCTGTTTTCAATATAATTTTTTTGTTTTCCATTTGCCTGAATTATTTTCCCTAAGTATTTATGCGATGAGTTTTCTTGGATTTCTTTACCATTTATTTCAAGTTTCATGCCTTTTCCTACAAGTGCGGTTTGTTTAGTTTTCTGTTCATTCATTTTAAGCCTTTTAAGTTTTTGGAATACTTCGATGGTATTGATTGTGCTTTGAATATTATTCTTATTCCCTATAGCCATTATGTCATCTTGAAATATTAAGGGGCTTATTTGTATTCCTCCTATTTTTCCAGTCATTTCCCTTAGCTTTTATCATTCTACTTAATGAGTCTATAGTTATGGAGCTTATCTTTGGTCCTAATACTGAACCCTGCTTTATCATTCTACTTAATGAGTCTATAGTTATGGAGCTTATCTGTGGTCCTAATACTGAACCCTGCTTTATCATTCTACTTAATGAGTCTATAGTTATGGAGCTTATCTTTGGTCCTAATACTGAACCCTGCTTTATCATTCTACTTAATGAGTCTATAGTTATGGAGCTTATCTTTGGTCCTAATACTGAACCCTGCTTTATCATTCTACTTAATGAGTCTATAGTTATGGAGCTTATCTTTGGTCCTAATACTGAACCCTGCTTTATCATTCTACTTAATGAGTCTATAGTTATGGAGCTTATCTTTGGTCCTAATACTGAACCCTGCTTATCATTCTACTTAATGAGTCTATAGTTATGGAGCTTATCTTTGGTCCTAATACTGAACCCTGCATTCTCTAATGAGTCTATATGGAGCTTATCTTTGGTCCTAATACTGAACCCTGCTTTATCATTCTACTAATGAGTCTATAGTTATGGAGCTTATCTTTGGTCCTAATACTGAACCCTGCTTTATCATTCTACTTAATGAGTCTATAGTTATGGAGCTTATCTTTGGTCCTAATACTGAACCCTGCTTTATCATTCTACTTAATGAGTCTATAGTTATGGAGCTTATCTTTGGTCCTAATACTGAACCCTGCTTTATCATTCTACTTAATGAGTCTATAGTTATGGAGCTTATCTTTGGTCCTAATACTGAACCCTGCTTTATCATTTCATCGACTCTCACTTCTTTACATTCACCTAATTCTGTTACTGGTATCAACACATTTGCTGAGTTTATTTTATATATTAGTCTCCAGTTCCTTCCTTTTATTCCTTTTAGCCAGAGTTCCTTCATAACTTCTTTCAGACACTAATGTTAACCCCATAATACTAGGTTAAAATAGGTTAAGTTAGGTTATTTGGTTAGGTTAATGACAAAACTTGGCTCGGATTTCATGGATTTAGCGGGGGGGTGGGGGCGGCAGCCCCCACCCATTATACTAGGTTATTTTTTTTTTTTTTTTTTTCGTTTTTTTTTTTTTCCTATGTGATTGAGGGAGGCAAAAGGCAGAACTGCCTATGGCGAGTGCCTCCCCCATAGTTGAAAGAGAGACAGGGCCAAAATCAAGGGACGTTTGAGCCAAAATGCCTGGACACACGGAGTTTGAAGCAATTTAAGTCATAGGAAGAGGGAAAGATTGATTCTGGGAGAGAGTTCCAGAGCTCAGCTGTTGAGTAGAAGAAAGTTTGAGAGTAACGTTTCACTCTTGGGTTGGAGAGTTGCACAGAGTAGGGGTGGGATTGAGTTGCAAGACGGGTACCACGTGCCCTACGTAAAGGAGGTGGTATACACTGGGAAAGCTCTGAGGAACACTGATTATTATAGTAGCGATAGAATAGCGAGAGAGATGCAACATTGCGGCAGAGAGAGAGATTGCAGAGAGTTGGTGAGTGGACGGGAGTTAATGATACGAAAGGCCTTCCTTTCAACTTTGTCTAGGAGAGCGGTGTGAGAGGAACCTCCCCACACATGTGAACAATACTCAATACAAGGACGCACTATGCCCCTGTACAGAGCAAGAAGCTGTGCAGGGGAAAAGAATCCCCTAAGGCGGTTGAGCACACCCAGCTTCTGGGAGGCTGCCTTAGCAAGGCTGGTAATATGGTCCTTCCAACTGAGAGATGAAGAAAAAGAGACACCAAGAATATTGAGAGAAGATGAAGAATTGATTTTTGTATTGTTGAAGAATAAGGGATAGTCCGCTGGGAGTTCCTTACGGACAGATAGATGAAGAAATTGGGTTTTGGAAGCATTAAAGGTAACAAGGTTTTCTCTGCCCCAATTGGAGATAGTATTTAGATCAGAATTTAAGAGTTCTATGGCTTCATTACATTTCTTGTTGAGGGATTGCTGGCTGGGGCATTCTGAAAAACTAATGGAGTAGTGTAAGGTTGAGCCGTCTGCGTACGAATGGATGGGAATTGAGGTACAGTTGAGGAGATCATTTATAAAAATTAGAAAGAGAATAGGAGATAGGACAGAGCCCTGAGGAACACCGGAGTTTATAGGGTGAGGAAGTGAACAATGGCCATCCGCAACCGTGGCTATGGAACGGCCGGAAAGGAAATTTGAGACAAAGGCACAGATGGAGGGATAGAAACCGAAGGAGGGTAGTTTAGAAATTAAAGATTTGTGCCAGACTCTATCGAAGGCTTTCGATATGTCTAGTGCAATAGAAAAAGTCTTACCGAAGTCCCGAAAGGAGGATGACCAAGAGTTAGTAAGATATGAAAGAAGATCACCAGTAGAGCGACCCTTAAGGAAGCCATACTGGCGATCTGAGAGCAGATTATGAGAAGAGAAATGCTTAAGAAATTTGGAAGCAAGAATAGTTTCAAAAACTTTAGAAAGACAAGAGATGAGAGCAATTGGACGATAGTTGGAGGGTTGAGAGCGGTCACCCTTCTTTGGGAAAGGTTGAATGTGAGTAAATTTCCAGCATGAAGGGAAGACGTTAGAGGATAGACAGAGACGAAAGAGTTTGCCTTGGCAGGGAGTCAGCACGGAAGCACAGTTATTGAGCACAACAGGAGGAACACTGTCCGGTTAGGTTAGGTTAGGCTAATGTTAACCACATTCTTACTGGCTTTATCCACGTTGAAAAACAAAAAATCCCGAGCCAACTTTCGAAATGAGGTTACTGTGATTTTGGACTCTGAAAAATTGAAAAACCCGAGCCTAGTTTGGTCAAAACTTGGCTCGGGTTTTTTCATTTTCATGTTTTGTTACTTTTAAATATTGTATTTTCTGAGTTCTTCCAATTATCCCTTTATTTATGTTTTTTACCCCGCAATTTCCCTGATCTTCATAGCCCTCCCCACTATCGGGGGCCGTGTCTTAAGATTGATGGATAATGGGAAAATAGTAAAATGCGACAGTCCTTGGTATTAAACAACACTGTATATCAAATAAAAAATAAAAAACAACAAAAAATAACCTGAAAAACTCGTCACTGGTTGGTGATAAACATTTACCGATAATTCCCCTCCACCCCTGCTATTACTCCTCCACATGTGTCAAAACTCCATCCTTCCCCGCCTCCCTTCAATTATCACCTTTTTTTCCTCTTATTCCCTTGTTTATCGGTTTATTTATCGCGCCAATCTCTCCAATCCGGTTCCAAGGTGTTCTCCTGCGCATATCGACTGCTTGGGAAGAGAGAGGCTTCAGTCTGCCTCCAGGCCTCGGAGAGAGAGGGTATATGTCTCGTTCGCCTCGCACTTCATGACTGGAGGATCGGCAATAATTTGTCTTTTTCACCCCCCAAATACTATTCCCACTTGTGTTATTGTTGTTACATGTTAATATCTTCATATTAAACGTAAAATAGGCGCATATGAAAAAGTAATAACGATATTTATCGTAAAATTAAAATTTTATGCGGGAATGAAGCCTAATATCGTCGCTTGGCTGTATAGTGTGCACTACCAATAGCTCACGCTGAACGGGTTAATGAAACATTTTCAGGCTCCTATAACTTCCTCTATCTAGCGAATCCGGAATTATTCTTAAATTGCACCTATTCGAGCTAAACAATTTATTATTGTATTTAACAGGAAGTTATGAAGAGGTAAGTGATGTGGTATAGGTGGCAATATACGGAAATGGATTTTAAGGGCATTCCGCCCCCTCTGACCCCCTTACGAAAATCTACGGTTACTCACTCCACCCCAACTGGATTTCTACTGTTTTACCCAACCAGCAGGGGTGTGGGGGCAGCAGCCCCCACCCATAATACTAGGATAGGTTAGGTAAGGTTGTTAGGTTAGGCTAATGTCTCTCTGAAACATTGTAAAATCCATGTCACATCTAGATTGATAGACTTTTGTCAAAGGGGGCGGAATACCCTTATAATCCATTTCCGCATATTGCCACCTATACCACATCACTTACCTCGTCGTACCTTCGTGTTAACCCTTAAAAAGCGGCTCACCACTTAAGTCAAGTTAAATAAAGCTGGACTATGTGGCGGCGCTCGACATAACTCGAGTGGCAATTTCAGCACGTAATGTGGCTGAGAGAGAGAGACAAGTGGTGGCAGGAGACTAGCGAGCGTATGACTGCTCCAGACCACCGCGGCGAACCTACTGACACAAATCTCAGCTCCCTCCTCCCTCTCTCACTCGCTACATACTCAATTATGTACCGAAAGTACCGAATTACCTGCTTTTTGCACTCGCGTTGCACGGTTATTGCAAGAAAACTATCCATCATACAAGGATCGGTATGGTGTCATTCGAAAGCTCTGTTTATGCCCTTTCAGGGATAGATACTTGTTTTACGTTCTGAGTCTTATTTAGGCATGAAAATGATCACGTAAACAGCCCTATTTTGGCTAAAAACACCCCGCTGGGCGGTACACATAAATAAACCGCATAGGCCGCTCGTAAGGTGTTAAATACAATAATATATTTTTAGCTCGTATAGGTGCAATTATAGAAATTTACCGCGAATCCCCCTAACCCATATACTGTACAGGTATATGTTTACTGCAGGTACAGTATTACACTAACCCATATACTGTACAGGTATATGTTTACTGCAGGTACAGTATTACACTAACCCATATACTGTACAGGTATATGTTTACTGCAGGTACAGTATTACACTAACCCATATACTGTACAGGTATATGTTTACTGCAGGTACAGTATTACACTAACCCATATACTGTACAGGTATATGTTTACTGCAGGTACAGTATTACACTAACCCATATACTGTACAGGTATATGTTTACTGCAGGTACAGTATTACACTAACCCATATACTGTACAGGTATATGTTTACTGCAGGTACAGTATTACACTACCCTATACTGTACAGGTATGTTTACTGCAGGTACAGTATTACACTAACCCATATACTGTACAGGTATATGTTTACTGCAGGTACAGTATTACACTAACCCATATACTGTACAGGTATATGTTTACTGCAGGTACAGTATTACACTTTTATGCCATTCAACAGGGATTCTCTCTTCTCTAATGATGGAGTATATTAGGTCAGTGACCAGTCTTACTCCAATGTTACCTGAAGCTTTTATCATCTCTGCAACAATGCCAGAGCACCCTGCAGCTTTTCCATTTATTGGAATATTTTCGAACATAATTCCAGTTAACACTTTTCGAACCTAGTTCAAATTAGAACATTTCGAACATAATTCCAACAACCTAGTTGGTTCGTGGGAAACAAGTTCAAAGGATTTTCGAACTTATTGCCGAATTTCGAATTTAATATCGAGTTGATATTTTCGAACATAATTCCAATTAGCACTTTTCGAACTTAATTCAAACTAGAACATTTCGAACTTAATTCCAACAACCTAGTTTTTGGCCTTTTTGAACTTACTGACGTTTACTTGGAAAGAAATTAAAAAAACGTGTACCTGTTTCATACCCTGCACTATCTTATTGTACACGTAACCTACCTAATTCACCCTCCCTTCGAAACATCTTCTTTTCTCCTTTGTTAATTGCATTTTCCACTTGGTCATGCCACCACCAGGATATCTTATTGCAATTTTCAATAGGGATACTCACTTTGTCTGACATTTGGTCTGAATAATGTGATTGAAGGATATAAACAGGGGGCAGTGCTGTAAACATCCAAAATCTTTCTAAGGCCTATCATTTTCATCCAAATCTCACCTGGTGATTTTGGATGGCCTTGATGGGCAGATGGAAGATTTTGAATGGTCTCGATGAGCCTCTGCATTGTTGCAAGCCATTAATCACATGATTCAGACAATATGTTAGCAATATGCCAGCTGGCGCCTGACCTTTGATCATTTGGCGCCTGACCTTTGACGAGTTGGCGCCTGACCTTTGATCAGTTGGCGCCTGACCTTTGACCAGAGTGGACGTCCATAGTGACCGCTTGTGAACCTGTTTACCCCTTAGTGTGGTGCTAGTGAACATTTTTAGTGAAATATGGCTTGTGTTGATGACATTGCTACCTCCTCCCATATTCTCCAGCTTTGTCTTGCTTTGTAGGAAAGGCTGGAGAATGTAGAGCAGGAGGTTCAATGTCTCAAAGATGAAAATTTGGCCTTGAAACTAGCCATGGCGGAGAAGAAGAGTGAGGCTAGTTTTCCTAGGGATCGTGAAGCTCCCTGGAAAGTGGTTGCTACAAGTGCAACGACCTGCAAGCTGAAAAGGGAGTCACTCAAGACCAGCAACAAGTTCATCACCTTACCTGATGAGTGTGATGGAGAACAAGTGAAGGATAGCGAGACTGGGAGTGATAGCGAGGCTGGGAGTGTTTCCAGGGGCGAGGAAAACACGAGAAAGGGAGGTAAGGAGACTACAAATAAAGGTAAGTGCAATCTTATCAATGTTGTTGGAGACTCTATGGTTAGGTATCTAGGTGACAAACTCTCCACCAAAGTTAGGAAGCTCGAGTGTCTCCCCGGGGCAGGTATAGGTAGAGTTTGTGAGAGATTGGAGGACGTCATTGACGACTTTGGAGATAAACCCATAGTCGTACTTAGTGCAGGTAGCAATGACGTGGGTAAGCTTACCAGTGTTGAACTGCGTAAGTTGTATAGGGTAGCCTTAGAGAAGATTAGGACGAAGGGTGGGATTCCCATTGGTTGCTCTATCTTGCCAAGACGAGGTGTCAGATGTGAATGGTTGTCCAGAGCAATTGGTTTTAATTGCTGGCTGGCAAAGCTGTGCAAAGAGTTGTCATTACCATTCATAGACAACTGCAGCCTCTACTACGGTGACGATAGCTTGTACGCAAGGAACAGGGTGCATTTAAGTAGGAAAGGGGTAGGGATGCTAGGAAGGTTAGTTGATAGAGCAGTCGAGGTGGGGTTTTAAATTGGATCAAATGTCCCATAAAAAGAAAACAAAATAAATTAGGTGATAGAAAGAATAGTCAGGACAGGAAATTAGATGTTATTAATAACAGTGAAACAATAGGTAATAATGCAGTAATAGAAGTTAGTCGTATAAATAGTGGTACAATATCTACCTTAGTGCAAGGTAATAAGGAAAAGGTTATCTTTCGGACCGACAGTAGTCCCATCGATCTTTTTAGGCCTAATAGGTCCGGTAGAGCATATACATCATTGATATATAATTATGTCATTACAAGCTGAAATGTATAATAAGGGATTTATATAATACGATAATAATAGTCTCCCTATAAACGGCCCGGCCACCATCTTCGCTACAGTCGTATGTCTGGCCACTGTCTACTGACTTGAAAGTGATGTGAAATAATCAACCAATAGCAATGGAATTCCCTGGATGACGTCACACCCATTTAGCCAATCACCTGTCAAGCGCAGCTGCGCACATCCCATAATGCAATATATTGGAGAAGAAGGTGAGGGTGGCTGACTAGTGACTAGTGTACCCACAATGGCATCTTCAGCTGGACGACTCATAAGTCTTTCGATTTGTTGTGTGTGTACGTGATTTTCATACATATCCAGTGGATTTATATAGACTTTCAGAAGTGAGTGTTTACCTATTATCCAAGGACCTTCGGAAGTGAGTATTTACCCATTATCCAATAATAGGGTCAGTTAGGGAAAATTATGATTTTGCTCCCTGCTGTCTACATAGATGAGGATTTCAATAAATCCTGGGGGGGGAGGGGGGCTTGCCCCCTCCATATAATTATATAATTATAGGTTTGATTCCCGGAGGGAAGTAGAGAAAACCTAATATTTAGTAGGAGCCCCGGAATCATTGACGATGTTGCCTATTAATATAATAGTCTCCATTCAACACCCACGTCAGTCGTTTGAATCAACCGCCGCAAGGAAGAAAGAAATTCATCTTCATAAGTGCAACGCTACTTCTCTTATGGTATCGTCATATTGATCGGGTACCCACTACGAAAAAACTTCGTAAAAAAAAATAAGAGAACAAGAAAGGGAAAAGAATTTTCCCATCTTAACACTGTTATTAACACGCTTCCCATATTCGGTGGATTTCTCGCGTTGTGGCTTCTTGCCGTCTCTCGCCAAGCGCAACGATTCCTCCTTCAATGCTATATCAAGATCACTCAAAATAACAGCGAATGGGAAGGGGATGGTTGGGAGGGACATCGTCGTCAATGATTCCGGGGCCCCTACTAAATATTAGGTTTTCTCTACTTCCCTCCGGGAATCAAACCTATAATTTAATAGTGGCCCCTTCATCATTGACGATGTTGCCTGAATTCCAAGACTGGAGGGGGGAAATTCGCAGTATCACTAATTCCTAAAAAACGTACGGTTAAATCCAGAATTCTCATAACAGAAAAATTTCTTTGTATATTGTAGTTGTGCATACAACTTATTAACAAATTATAGACAGAGTGTGAGCAGTGCGTTGCTTCAAAGAAGCCTGCTCCAACAACAGAGTCCTCATGTATGAGGTGTGTGTTGCAAGGGATGAGATAGAGTTAATTGCACAACCCTTCATCACTCCGAGCCGGAACCTGTGTCGCTGTAGCGAGGTTCGTAGGCGTAGTCGTATTGACACGTATTAATTTTACTGAAGCTAGTGAAACTAGCCGAGACATATTGGAGTTGCCAGTCGATCTTTACTGATCGTCTGAGTCTAGTGTGTTACGACCGGGGCTACGAATAAAACAAGGGCACTTAATGATTGGACTAGTAATAGGGCACTATGCAACAATGGTACGCTAGATCCAAACCTTCGAACTTATATGCCGGCGAACAAAAACACCTATACCCTCCAGAGTTAATCTGCGATAACGGGGTATCCTTAACTGGGCATAAATGTACTCTACTTCAGGCTAACCCACACTGGTATAGCCTGATAACAAACAAGATGCAAGTTACGTTAAAATGCATAAAAAGGAATCTATGGAAAGATCAATTAAATCACTGCAAGATTTAATACAATAAAAAGATGCTTCAATACAGTTACTCTAAACAACAATAAACTCTTCACTCCTATCTGAAAGAAAGTGAAGTATAGTCCTACAGCATAGACCTGGAAACTTCTGAAGAAAGTCTGATGCTCATAAGATGCTCGTATCTTAAATTATATAAAGGCAGGAGACAGGACACCACACGTGTAGACTGAATACACTAAAAGATAGGACATAATTATAATGTTAACTGACACGAGAATACTATAAATGCGCAACGGTAGTAATGCTCGACACTAAAAGAAGTACTTCCTCATCAACAAAACAGTCTGCTATGGTTGTGCGGCTCAGCAACAACCTAGACTAATAAATGCTGTGAATAATAATGCGTACATATCAAAGAGCTTATATTAAATACTAACAAGTGTCTACTCAATTAATAATGTCTAGCTGGGATACTCTAGGTAAGGAACTGGGGTTGAGCAAGACAGGCTCGTAGCCTAGCGATGTCCTTAAGACTGCATCCTTTAAGTTACGTTAATTGACTGGGGTGCTCTCTTGATAGATCCAGATCACAAGTATCTCTCTCAAAGACCCTCAAAAGACAAGCAAAGAGGCAGCAAAGTGTGGAACTGGAACAGGCCAAAGCCCTCAGTCAACACAATGCTGCACTCGCAAAAGACGCAGCCGAAAAGACAACCCAGGCTACCACAGGACCGGTCGAAGTCGTATAGGTATAAGCAAACCGTACACACATCGGAGACAACGACTACAGTAACCTTATCCCAGTCTAGCATTAAATAGAAGAGCAGAAACACTAAATCAATAAAGGAGACACACAGAGTTCTTAACCTATACTAACTAAGAACCCTCAAACCTATTCTAAGTACATGTAAATATCTCAGAGGACGGCGCATGCAATACAATGGGCCGGCTATAGAAACCGTATGCAGAACCCAAGGGGACAAGTAATTGAATAAAGACGAGAAGTAATGGAAAAGAAGAAGGTCAGAGAGAGAGACAGTGGTAAAGGGGGTGATCGGGAGAGAGTATGCAAAGGGATGTTAGAAGCATGCGCGCCAAGCCTGTCCTGAGGAGGGCAGCTCCTGGGAACCCTCATGGAGGAGGTTAGTTACACAGGAGCCCGCAAGGGCGCGATGGTCGGCCAATCACGGGCCGAGACGTCACAAGGCAGCAGGCCCCTAGGACGCGCCAGGATCCACCAGGCAATCAAAGGCGAGGGAAAGCCCGCGCGAGCGGGAAAACTCCTCCGAGCGAGGCAGCACATACATACACACGCACATATTACCACCACGCTCTCGCCTCTCTCTCTCTCTCCTTAACTCTACACAATGCATCTTTTATTCTATTGATGATATAAAATACTTCCCGTTTTCACAGACAAAAACAAAGACCACCAGTGGACTGTCTGTGACAATGCGAGTCCTAGGAGAGAAAGAACAACATTCTCTGATAACTGTAGCCCATTTCGATGTCCCTGGCGAGCACTAGTGGCTAACGAGAGGCGATTCTGCCAAGGCTGGTAGATGTCACAAGTGTAACTAGTCTGGGAACTTTGAAATGATATGACCATAGGACAATCAATTCTTTATTATTATACAAGACATAACTGGACAGTTAGCTATTGTAATTCTTCACAGAGTTCTAGTAAGCTAGTGCAACTAGTTTTCAAAGATGGAAACACAAACTTTCATTTATTAATTATCATAAAACTGGAGGTTTAAAATTAAAGAACCTAAATTTCTAAATCAAGCAACTTAAGTTTGAATTCAGTAAACTAACTTTCTTATTCAAACAACCTAAGCTTCTTTTAGCTTGTACATTTCTAATTTTGGGCACCGCCCGGCGTAAACAGCATCTAGGCTAGCCCTCGAACCCGCTTGCAATCCTGTTAAAGGGGGGAATTCCTTCCTTGTACTGGGATCCACATATCCCCCCCCTTTTTTATCGGAAACCTGCCAGGGCGGAACCATCACAGTACATAAAATACAAACAGAGGTGTGCCTATGGGCATACTTAAAAGTGAAATTTTCTTAAAAATAGAGATTGTAGAGAAAACAGGGAAGTCACTTTGTGCCACGACCCACTGTCTCGATGGCACTTAAGTTCTGCTGATCTTTCCCACTCGGACTCTAAATATTAATGTGACATAACAAAAAGTTTATGTATTTCTGGCTCCCGCCTACCCGGCATGGGTCGGTGCGTGACTCAGAACTCAGTCAGGCCGCCGGAACCCGTGAGGGTGACATAAAAAATTTATGTATTTCTGGGTCCCGCCTACCCAGCACGGGTCGGTGCGTGACTCAGAACTCAGTCAGGCCGCCGGAACCCGTGAGGAGGTAACGAGGTCTACTTTGGGGTGATCCGGCAGTTTGACAGGCTGTCGTCGTGCCCCCCTGCCCCTTATCTTGGAGGCCCATCTTGTTCATAACATGATAAAAGAAAAGTTGATCTTATTATAATAACACACTTTTGCCTAATCGGCACTCTAAGGGGTAAACTGAACTATATCCTAACACCTCTCCCTCCTCCGGGGGCCAGAGCAGACTCAAGGACAGCGCGGCTGATCTCGGAGAAGCAGGATATGAACCGGCGGGACTTAAATGGTGGCGCGGAATTGGATTGAAAACTGACATGACCTCCGAGAATTACGTAGGCTGAAAACAGGTGTTTGGGTGAGCCCTAGTCAACGGCCTGGTTGTCCGAGTTGCAGATTCATTAAAGCGTCTGAGATTTTAAGGGACGCCTGCTCAATGGTCAGGATCAAGATTAAGGTTAAAGATGGCTGGCCCAAGAGTGCGGAAGGGCTGGTCTGCTGATCATGGGATTCTAAAGGAGGGTGGAAAAACTGACCTGCAGCCGGCAAAAGTTAGTGAAGTATGAATGATGACTTGTTGCTGAGCCGGCTCTGACCCTAGTAAAAAACTGTTTTAGTGCACCTTCCCTTGACGAAAGCTAGCGACAGGCACCAGCCGATTGAAGAGCTCAGTTCCCGCCGGGATTATCTAACTTAATGGCTGGGGTGATTGCCCCAAAAACTACGGCAGACGGACCCGCCGAGGACTGGGCTGGCTCAGCTTAAATAAGGAAAAACATGATGCGTGACCCTGGATTATACCTTATGCGGAGGGGCCCCAAAGGGTGTTATATAGTATAATCCTTAGGAGAGGCCCGTTATGGGACTAACATATTACAGCGGCCAGCCGGCAGGCCGGGCGCCTCTGATTCTCAGTTTGTTAATAAAATGAGGCACTCCAGATCCGGTTCCGCCGGGGGGTGAATGGATATTGCGAAACCGACCCTGGCTGGTGACCGTCATCCTATATCCCTATTAATTGTGTTAGTTGCCTTATCCTTTGTGCAGAGGGGGGGTGACTAGTCTACCACGTTGTGGAAAGTCGTCAGATTAAAATCGGCGTGCTTAAGTGTAGACCGGTTCCGGTCAGTCAGACTGAAGTTCTCAGGGGGCGCTGCCCTCTGTGGAAACTAACCATTGGTCTAACTTCATGATCCCTGTTGCGCCAGCGTGGCTTGAGGGAGGGAGGAAGACAGAGGGAGGACTGGAGGAAGGAGGACAAGCATCCTATATGTAACTGATTTAATTCTCTGAGCCAGAGGTGAACCCGTTTGCACACCGCTTGGGGCCAACATGGAGAGTTAATGGTTTGTCTTGTTCTTGCGGCTCAACATAACACGAACATCCCGTTCCGTTTGTTCATCAATTACTCTCGCAGTTAAGACCCGGGAGAACAGTATCCGATAGTAAGCATTCATAGGTAACTCCTGCGCCATACCGAGTCTGAGGCGCTGACGTGACCGGACGGCCTCAAACAAGGCTATTCGGATGTCTGAAAGCGTTCGAGCCGGGGCGGGGAGGAGATATTGTTGGAATACTTTAACTAATTCCTGAGTTCGTGGAGAGGGATTCGGCACTGGTTGGGCAATAGCCTGGGCCGTGTCCCTAGTCAAAAGAAAGCTAATGAATGCTCTATGGGCCTTGTCTCTGACCAGAAATTCGCGTTGAAGGTCAATAGTGTCAGGTGCAATGAGAGGCCGAGGGAAATCCTCTGCCGTGAATTGAGGTGGAATAAGAAAATTAAAATAGGATAAGGAACTCCGCCCGGTCGTTGTGCCAGCCAGTCAAACTCGATACGGGGTTGAGGAGGAATTGGGGACAAGGGATTGGATGTAATATCAATAGCAAATTGTTGCAGTTCCTGATCCCACGTACTCCATGGTCCGTCCCCTACCTTACTCAGATTCAACTCCCTGTGGTCTTTCTGAGGTCCACACCTGTGAAAATCCTTTGAGGTGTCCTGCCGAATAGTCAGAGCACTACAGCCAGAATGGCTACATTGTTGATGACAATTCGGGCAAATGGGAACGTGTGAGTGAGAGGGTTTCTGGACCGGGGAATCTGCCGGAAGAGGAACTTGCTGACATGGGTCATACACAAAATATTGGAAATGGATTGGATCCGGTTTGGCATATATCGGAACCTGCAAGACTGTACCGTTCTTATCTTTGGCCCTAAATACATGTTTACGGTTCACTTCAATAGCCCACTCCGCCGGTACCGGGACCTCCCCTTGTATTGACTAATGTTCCTCACCTTGTGTTACGTGCGCCTGCCTGGCGCTTTAACTATTTGAGACTGGGGAATAGAAGATGGGCCCGGCAGGTTACTAACCGGAAGGGTCCTGTCTAGTCTGGGGGACAAGTAAGGCTGGGTATCCTGGGCTCACAGAACTATGTAAATTTAGGAGCTCTTGACTCTGAATTGACTCTGTGTCTAATCTAATCAAAGGGGATCTCATGCCAGGGGGAATTGTCATCCAAGGTTCCGCCGGTAGCCCTTGTCTAGGTTGGCCGGCGGAAGAGGAGGTTGTATTGAGGGGTTTAAACTCATCGATGTCTCCTAAACCAAGGAGTTGCTTCGATGGTGGTGACTGGATTAATGTGTCTGGCCATGGCCTTGGGGTAGGCGTTTCGGTCTGTGACTGAAACTCTTGTTCCGCCGGCCAAACATGACTCTGTTCGTGTAGCTCTGGGCCCGTAGGCTGCGGATAGTCAAGTTGGCGGGCCGTTTCTGGCCCGGCGGCGGTGACTACCGGAGAGGGAGTGTTGATGGTGATATAAGAGGGGACGGACCCTAGATGCTACTGGGGAGGAAAAGCCTACATCGGTAAGAAAAGGGGCCTTAGGTATCCTGGGAAGAGGTCCCAGAGCCGGCGTCGGGGTTTTACCTTGTTTAATGGCACACTGATCCATTGCCTTTGGTAATAAGTCATTCAATTGTCCAGTTGTTAGGCTGGTAGTTGATTGTGTGTTTGGATTATTATGTTGGTCAGTCTGTAACCTAGGGTCAGCCTGTGTGAAGGTGGTCGTTTGTGTCGTATGAGTGTACGTCTGTGTCAGACCGCTACTCGCCGTACCCGGGTGAGAGCAACTGCCGGCCGGTGACTTCAGGTCACTTGGTGGGGCTGTTAAAGGGTAGGGCGCATACCGCAACCATGGATTCTGAAGGGTGATTGCTAAGTCGGGTTGGTCCGTAGACGGAGCCGAACTTGTCGCGTGAGACCTTATGGTCGTAACCGCATGTGACATTTTTACCCCTGGAGACTGAGTAGCAGTATGAATCATGTCTGCTTGGTGAGTCTATGTGTGTGATAAAACTAACTTTGAACCTTGGAGCCTAACGTGTACAGATTGTCTTAGTTTAGGTGCACAGTGAGGGGGATCGGCTTCCGGTTCAGGGAGACCAGATCCACCAGTTTGTAAGCCAGAGGCGGTCGCCGGATCCGAAGCTCCCGATTCTGGCAGATCTATTGGTGCTGGAGTTTCATTAGAGATGAACACACGTCGTGGTGGGCTCGAGAGCCGACGTATCTTGTCCGGCAGATAGTCCGTGCTGTCACTGTTCTGCAGAGTGCCCGCCGTGGAGGCCGGCTGGGGCAGACGGTGGCGTTCTGGTGACATTAATTGGCTCTCCTTCGCTGGGGGAGAGGAGCACAGTGTGGCGGGCATAGGAGACCCAATGGTCAGCAAGGGAATAGGGAATGCATATGAATGGTGAGCTACCTGATCATCACAAGAATATAATTGGACTACTCTTAATAGTTCCGGATTATCACATGACATTTCCTTATAGGCTACTTGATAAGCATATGTTTTAAATTTATTCTTTACCTCAATGAGGGTACGTAAACAAGACATATCTTGGGCCACTAGACATTCCTCCAATAATACAGAGCAAACCGGACATGTACGAGATGTCCACAAGAAGGAGTTTCTGTTGAAACAGTGAACACATCTGATACATTCGCCGTGAGCCGGAATAGGTAGCAAAAGACAAGAGGGGGTTGAGCAGACTGTAAATAGGGGCATGATGTCGACCCCTCTCCCCGGCGGTAACGACGTGGTAGCCGGGTGTCTAGAGTGTTCTGGAAAGAAAATTTCCAGGAATCAATGCTCATAAGGATATATAGGGAAAGTTCTACCTATCCAAACCTCCCGGTGTAATAAGAATAGGTGACCACCGTCTCCTCCGTCTTATCACTCCTAAGAGGGTGTGGATATCCCCCTCTCCTGCCCTTGGTGACATGAGAAAGGAATACCACCCATGCATGCCCTCCGTGACGGCGCATGCCGTAGCACAGAGGTCCGTTTAACCGGTGGACCGTTCCGTGCTCTAAAAAGCACACAAGCGGACGCCGAAATCTACCAACTGAGCCGCCGGCAAGGTGGGGTAAACTTTATTAATGTAATAGTGCTAATTGATGGATACACGTACTGTGTCCGCCAGGATCTTTTTACTCACTAGGCCGCCGGTCCGGCAGGGTAAACGATCGCACTACCCTTCCCCCGCCCCCCGTTTTCCGAACCATGGTAACAGACCAGGGGTTGGGAGGGGTGTGACGCTCACCACTTCTCCCAGAACCGCATGGCTTACTCGCTAGGACTCACCAGGGCAGAGAATGTAGCTACAGTCTACCTATCATTGTGCACTTTCCTTCTCGAGAAAGCTTGTGTTGCAGACAGTTCAGAACTGTTCTTTGTTTTCGTCTGTCACAATCCTTTCTATTTTATTTAGTCAATTGAAAGTATTGTGTTAAGTAGTTGAATGATGGGAAGGCAAGCGGGAGAGAGAGAGAGAGAGAGACCAGGTGGTGTGACTTGGTGGTGAGTGTGGCGCATGGCTGGCCCCCTTACATAGGCCTCGCGGGATTCGTTGCCTCCTGCCTAACACCGCCTACTAGGCGGCTGCTTACTGGGCGACTGTCGCGCGCCCTCGTGCCATTCCTGTGAACTCGGACTCCAGCCATGCGGTCGCTGGAAATATCCTGGTCAGATCCGTCCCAGACAGCATACTCTAAGCATCTCCCATGAACTGTTCCACACTCTTGTCTTAGAATCTTTCTCTCCTACTGCCTCTATCATTTCCACTACTTCCTCACCTTTTATTAATATCAATCCCCCTCTGGTTCCCTGCATCCACACCTTGAATTGGTGGCCAGACTGTATTATATGCTGGATCTCACATTTCTTATGTACTAGGCTAAGGTTGAAGAGAATCGTTGTCTTTTTGGGAGATTGTATTGCTCAGACTGTCTCCATCAATCACTAATGTTTCTACAGGGTTAAATAATGCTAGACTAGGGATCAGGCACCTTGCTGTTGGTGTTTTCACTGTGTGTAGGCTACTTTTGAGCTGCACGACACTACGGATTCTGTGGGTTACCTGGGTGGATCTTTTGTCTGTTTACCTTGGAGTTTAGACTGTGTAGTGCGTGAGGGCTGCTTGCCTAATCCACCCAACACTGTTCTAACTCTATTTGCTTTTACTTTTGAGGGTCGCCAGGAGGATACTCGATACTTGTGATCGAGAATCCTCAAGAGAGCACCCCTTCATATTAACGTAATCAGGCCGCACAGACCCAAGGTCCACACTAGGCTAGGAGCTGCCGTGCTCCACCAGAATTCTGTACCTTTGCGCATCCCAGCTAGACTTTTTTAACCCGGGTAGACATTAGCTGGATTAGATCATATACTCTTTTATGCATACCCATTATTTCTACACAAGCATTTTGAGGTCTAGGTTGCTACAGAGAGACAAAACCAGTATAGACCGGTCTATACTGGTTGTGTCTCTCTGTAGCAACCTAGACCTCAAAATGCTTGTGTAGAAATAATGGGTATGCATAAAAGAGTATATGATCTAATCCAGCTAATGTCTACCCGGGTTAAAAAAGTCTAGCTGGGATGCGCAAAGGTACAGATCACTCTTGTGATTTAATTAAATTAACTATCTTTTCCTTGTGTACCATAACTAAGCAACCATATGTTATAGGTAATAGGCTGTTTCAGAGAACATCAGCCTATAGTAGAAGCACATAGATACTGAGAGTTAAGATACCCCACTATCGCAGATATTACTCTGGAGGGTATATGTGTTCTTTGTTCGACGGGATTATATATCAGGGGTTGGATCTAGCGTTTCCGTTGTTGCATTTATGCCAGTCTAGTCCAATGTATAAGAGCCACTGATTTATACGAGACCCGATCGTTACAAATGGCGACCTAGCTCAGGATTTGGTGAACTGACATATAATTGCAGGTTATTGTGCAGATTTTCTCACAGTTTAGGCAGTGAAGATTTGTTGATTTTGTGGAATATTTTTTGAGGACATGCAAGAATTATTTTTTTAGCAAAGTAATATAGCACTTAAGCGGTCTCCGAGAATTTGTTATTGTGAATATTGTGGTATAAGAGTTTGGGGTACTTCTTTTTTGTGTATCAAAGTGAAAAATCTTCAGTGAGCATCATGTCTTATAGCGGATCAGTGCAGGATGAAGACACAGTACTTGATGTAGAAGCTGAGGAGCAGCAGCATGGGCAGGTTGTTAACTTGGTGAACAGTGAGGAGGATGCAAGGAATTTTTTACAATGGCCTGTTACTTCCGACCGGTTGGTGGGTGTGAATCGGTACGGTCTCCAGTGCTTAGCCGCAGCTATCGGTCATGTATGTACTAGTGGCATGACCAAGGATGACCTGATGACGTGTGTGCTGGGTGGGGTGGCTGGCGTACGAGGTAGGGTGAGTGCTCAGAGCCCTTTGGCCGAGCCTCCCCTTCACTCGACTCCCAATCCTCCTATTGGAGTACCGACCCTGAGCACGCTTCCGCAAGTGGGTAGTGACTGGCAGGGTGGTTTGCCCCTGGGGGGATCACCGGGTATTTCTAACATCATTGCATCTCCTCTTCCTCCTCAAGGTTTGACCCCGGAGATGCTCTTTCAGCTCGAGATGGCAAAGATGCAACATCAGAGTCAACAGCAGACAGAGCTAGCTAAGATAGAAGAGAGAAAAGAGCTAGCTAAGATAGAAGAGAGAAAAGAGCTAGCTAAGATAGAAGAGAGAAAAGAGCTGGCTAGGATGCAGCAACAGACGAGGGAAGCTGAGCTTAGGACTGAACTAGAATCTACAAGATACTGTGCTGACATGGATTTAGAGAAGTCTCATGTTGAGACGACGGGACAGCGACTCGGTACTGGAAACCGTGCGCATGATCAGTCTCTGTCGCACCTTTTCAAACTGGTCCCTGTATTTGACGAGTCTGGTGTCACAGAGTTTTTCAATAGATTTGAGAAGAAGTGCCGGGAGCATCAGTGGCCTGAAGTTAAGTGGGCGGCCCTTGTGTCCTCTAGACTTGTAGGTAAGGGGCTCAAGGCTTACGATTCACTGTCTTTGGAGTCCTGCGTTGTTTATGAGGAGCTCAAGGAGGCTGTCCTGCGGGCATATGAGCTACAACCCGAGACATATAGGTTAAAGTTCCGGGGTGTGACTAAGGGGCGAGAGAGTACCTTCTTGGAGCACGCCCGGGACCTGTCCGACGCTATGGGAAACTGGCTCAGATCAGAGAAGACAACTACGTTTGATGAGATGAAACAGTTGATGCTTCTAGAGCAGTTTTATAAGTGTACGGGCGGCGACTTGACTTTAAACCTTAAAGAGAAGAACCCAAGAACTCTCGTAGAAGCAGCAGAGATGGCTGATCGTCGGTTGTCACTAATTCGGGAGTGCGGCTCTGCACAGAGAAACGATGTAGGCGTTATGGAGCGTTACCCTCCCCCTCCCCGGAATATGGACACACATAAATTTAAAAGCAATGACACCAAGACTGATCACAAACCTAGCACCGCCCCGTTTAAGAAGGGTCAGGGGACTTTTACACCTCAGTATAAGTCCAAGGGGAAATTTGAGTGTTATCACTGTCACAAAGAGGGGCACATGGCAAAAGCTTGTCCGAGCAGACCTCCCACGGCGGCTGTGTCATTGGCTCGCAGCATTGGGGTGTTCCAAAAGTCTTCTGTGTTTGCTGGAGGCATAAGATCAGAGGATGGAGCACCGCCAGTGAAGAAGGATCCGGAAGGCTCGAACCCTGTCCGCGATGCCTTTTGCGACCATAGAGGGCATGGCTGCGTGAAGTGGGGAGGCAAGAAGCACGGGGTACAGCTTTTGCGTGACACAGGTGCCTCTCAGACACTCTTGAAGAATTTCACTGGTAGACCCATAAACGCGGCGCGGGTAGTTGTGGTGCAGGGAGTTAATGCAACTAGGTCATACCCGCTTGTTAGAATGGAGCTTGAAGTTGACGGTGTGACTCGCGAACTGGATGTGGGAATCATGGAGAAATTGCCTGTTGGGGGCGTCGACCTCCTTCTCGGCAATGACTTTGCGATGCCTGCTTCTAAGGTTTCACCCTTAGTCGTTACCGAGGAGCCGGCCGACGTGAGTAGGGAGGAACAGGAGTGGGTTGAGAAGTGTCAGGTGCAACCAATGGCGTGTGTTGTAACCAGATCTCTCGCATCCAGGGAGTCACAGCCTAACCAACAGTCTTCAAATAAGCGGAGGAACGGTCACGAGAAGGTGCTGAAAGCTGATACGGTGGAGAGTCTAGTACCAGCAGCGCTTCTCGGGGACTCAGTATTAGCACCATTATTAGAGTCTGGAGAAGCACCATCACCTGTCACTGAGAGTGTAGAGGCAGGGCTTAAAGAGACTCAGAGGCAGCAACGGTATACACGGAGAGAGCAACGGGATGCAAAGTTCGATGTTGGGGGAGGGCATGAGTTGTTTCGCAAACACTTAGACAGGCTAGCTCCCTCAGATATTCGCAAATTGCAGCTAGAAGACCCGGAGGTTCTAAAGTGTAGTGACGGTGCTGTCGAACTTGAGAGTAGAGAACGAATGTCGCGTAGTCTGGAGTTGGCTGGCCGCAATCTGGTAGGCTCTCAGGCCCTCATGAAGGACAGGTACGACCACAAGGTGAAACTCAGGGAGTTTCACGTGGGTCAGGAGGTGTTGATACTACTCCCTCTTGTAGGTCACCCCTTTTCCGCAAAGTACGCTGGTCCTTATAGGGTAGCAGAGAAGCTCTCGGACTTAGATTACCTGGTGGCCACTCCAGACAGGCGTAGGAGGAATCAGTTATGTCATGTCAACCTGATGAAGGAGTATGTGAGGCGCCCACCTGAGCCTCTCACTGTCCCCGTGATGACTTTCAGCAGTCAAGGTGGAGAAGGAGAATGGGACAGTCATGCGCAGGTGGATGACAACTGGGATTATCATGTTTCTGCAGATCAGTGGGCGGGTAACACGAGACAGGCGGCTCATGAGGCTTTGCAACACCTACCTGAGCAACAGCATGTGGCTGTCGAGCGCCTATTTTGTTTATACCCTATTGAAATTGAATTGAATTGAAATCTTTTTATTTAGCCTTTAGTATATAATACAATTTTGCTTACAAATGATTTGTTAAAAAACAAAAATATATAATAATAATACAAAAAAATAAGGCTGAGCCTTTTGAGAGATGTCTCTCTTAAAGGCACCTGGCTATAACTCGATCTATCAAAATGCAATTGTATATAATACACTTAGTCACAGCTATGTGCCCCGGGAACTACGTGTTGTAAAGATTTTTTCTAAATTCGAAAAGGGATGTATGTAGGCAAAATATAATAACATAAAACAAATTAAATTAATGGTGATTAACCCTGAGGTCACACTCACTTCCCAGAGCTCACAGCTGATTGTTCATTATCACAATTACCCATGTAATACCATTTAAAAAAATTGAATATATATAACATACATTGTACAACTATTGACTTGATGTTCAAAGGCCATACTCGCAATTATACCCACAATTCGACACAAAGACTCATACGCTTCCCTAACAGTATATGCCTAATTAGTAAAGGACATAAACTTTGTTGTGCATGGAATACACACTTACACCATTCCTTTAGACCTATATAATGAGAACATGGTAAATAATTTACTGTAGACTATAATATATCCATTTCTATAAAAAAAAAAAAAAAAAAAAAAAAAAAAAATGCATACAAATGCCAACTACACATACATTATATACACCTTTACAGACAAAAATAGAAGCATGTTTATTACAAAATAGTATTCAAGCTCATTCAACCCTTTACGTGACTCTACATATATATACACACACAGCCAGCGTAAATATTATTAAAGGTTATACATTTGTCGATCTAGGTGATAGGGATGTTGTAATTATTGGTAGTATAATTGGTGATATACTTATTTTAGTAGTCACTGTTGATATCGTGTTAATAGAAAAGATTTTAATTGTCTCTTAAACCGAGATATTTCCTGTATATTTCTTAAATTTTGAGGTAATCCGTTCCACACCTTAACTCCAGGATATTTTATACATGTCTGAGCTTGACTAGAAGTCATGAGAGGAATTCTTAATAGATCAGCTCCCCTTAAATTGTACCTTTCATTGTTACTAGGTGTAAACAAAACAGTTCCATCAAGGTTATGCAGACATTTAAATACGAAAAGCGCACTGCAATAAGTATTGATATCCTTAAATTTAAATAATTCAAGTTTACTAAAAAGTTCATTTGTGTGGGCATATCTTGATTTATGTGATATAGTTCTAATTATTCTTTTTTGTGATTTTTCAATAGTTAATAATTTGGTTTTACTAGTTGCACCCCAAATTGTTTGGCAATATAACAACTGTGGATAGATAAGACTATAATATAATTGTTTTAGAGCACTAATATTAAAGCAGTATCGTGTAAGGTAGAGTATGCCACATTGCTTATTAAGTTTGTTTTTCAAATCATGTATATGTATGCCCCACGACAGCCTGCTATCCACCACAACACCAAGACACTTTATATGTTCCTCCTCCTTTAGTACATTATTTCCAATCTTAATTGGTGCTAAATTTTGAGCGATAGATTTATTCCTCTTAAAAATTATATACTTAGTTTTGTCAATATTAAGAGTAAGCTTATTAGCTTGTATCCACCTTGCTATGTTATTTAGCTCATTATTGACTAAATCTATTAGGAAACGTAGATCCCTGTGTCTGGCATACAAAGTGCTATCATCGGCAAATAACAGGAAGTTAAATATAGTGCTAGAGTTAATAAAATCATTAATATATAAAATGAAGAGCAGTGGGCCCAATATGGACCCCTGTGGGACTCCATATGTTATAAACTGTTGTTCAGATTTGCAGTCCTTATATTGCACATATTGCCTCCGATTACTTAAGTATGACTGAAACCAAGTATGTGTAATATCTCTAATTCCATAATGTTTGAGTTTATCTAACAAAATCTGATGGTGAACCGTATCAAATGCCTTAGACAGATCTAAAAATATGCTTATTAAATAATCTTTATTGTCAAAGGAACTGAGGATATCACTTTTTGAATTTTGATAAGGCTAATTCAGTGGAACGTCCCTTCCTAAATCCATATTGGGCATCCGACAAAACACCATTAGTAATGCAATAATCCATGAGCCTATCAAACATAACTTTTTCTAATATTTTACTTATGGCAGGTAAAACAGATACTGGTCGATGATTTTTTACTGTATTTGCGGAACACCCAGGCCTCACTACTCAGGAGGTGCACGACGTTGCCGTCGGAGACCACCCACCCTTCAAATCAGTGCCCTATAGGGTGCCCCCTATTAAACTTCCGGCCCTCCGGGCGGAGTTGGAGTATATGTTACAACAGGGACTGATCGAGAAGGGGGCGGTAAAGTGGACATCTCCCGTAACGTTGCAACCTAAGCCGGATGGCAAGGTGCACTTCTGTGTTGATTACCGCAGGCTAAACGGCTTGACTCCCACCAACCCATATCCTCTTCCCCGGGTCGATGACTGTGTAGACAAGATTGGCAGGGCTAAGTTCTTGACCTAGGTGGACCTGGTAAAAGGTTACTGGCAGGTGCCTTTGTCTGAACGGGCGAAAGAGGTGTGTGGTTTTGTGGTGGATGGTGCTACATATCGTTGTAATGTCATGCCGTACGGTCTAAAGAACGCACCAGCGACCTTCCAAAGCTTGATGAACGAGTTAGTGGCTGACATTCCGAACTGTACCGTGTACCTGGACGACGTCATTATCTACGATGACGATTTCAAGAGCCACTGTGAACATGTAGAATCCCTATTTAAGAAATTAAGCGAGGCAAACTTGGTGGTCAACCTGGGAAAGTGTGATTTTGTGCGGGCTACCGTGCAGTATCTGGGGTTCATGGTGGGTTTGGGCCAGGTGTGCCCCCCACAGAACAAGATATTGGCTATTAACCACTTCCCCAGGCCGTCCACCAAGAAGCAGATCATGAGGTTTTTGGGCATGATTGGTTACTACCGCCGCTTTATAAAGGGCTATTCTACTGTGCTGGCTCCTCTGACGGACCTATTGGCCAAAGATAGAAAGTTTAAGTGGGCGCCAGAGTGTGAGAGGGCTTTTTTGCTAGTAAAACACCTGTTGTGTACTCACCCAATCCTCAGGACCCCGGACTTTAGCCGCCCATTCCAGCTGGCAACTGATGCCAGTGGTGTGGTGGCTGGTGCCGTTCTGATGCAATCAGACGAAGATGGGCTGGAGCACCCAGTCAGTTTCTTCTCAAAAAAGTTCAACTCGGCGCAGAAGAACTATTCAGTAGTTGAGAAGGAACTGCTGGCGATTGTGCTAGCGCTCAGGCACTTTGAGGTGTATGTTCCAGCCTATGGACCAGTTGTGGTGATCTACACCGACCATCACCCCCTCAAGTTCCTGAATCAATTCCATAACCGGAATATGAGGCTGACCAGGTGGTCATTAATGTTGCAGGAATACAACCTAGACATACGCCATATTGCCGGTTCTGAGAATGTGATTGCAGATTGCTTATCGAGGGTGGAAGACCCGGGGTAGATCATCACAAGGGTAGCCTCCTACTTTGGTTTGATTAGTATGTTTACGTCTGGTGCTTGTTGGCTCGCGTGGGTAGCCCAGCGTATTGGGTCGTAAAGTAGGAGTTGCTGTGTTGGTATAGAAGAAAAAATAGGCTGCCCCTGTAGTGCAGCCGCCATAAACATATTAAAAATATAAAAATCCTATAAAAACTCTTTCTTTGATAGTTAAATTTTTGTTAAGTATGTTATAGCAGAAATTCTGAATTGTACTCCTCTCAGAAGGCTGGGCTAGTGAAGCTCGCTCTTATGAGCATAACTATGTAATTTAATCTATTGTGTTGGGAGGGGTTGTTCATTTTTATAATGTGTTATTTTGAAGAGAACTGTGCTTTACATTTCATTGTCACTGGGTGACTAGGAGTGGCGAATTTTGTATGGGTTCTGCGTGTCAGATTTAGAGCTCATAGTTGGAGCCTCTTAAAAATCTTGGGTGGGGTGTGACGCTCACCGCTTCCCCCAGAACCGCATGGCTTACTCGCTAGAACTCGCCAGGGCAGAGAATGTAGCTACAGTCTACCTATCATTTTGTACTTTCCTTCTCGAGAAAGCTTGTGTTGCAGACAGTTCAGAACTGTTCTTTGTTTTCGTCTGTCACAATCCTTTCTATTTTATTTAGTCAATTGAAAGTATTGTGTTAAGTAGTTGAATGATGGGAAGGCAAGCAGGAGAGAGAGAGAGAGAGAGACCAGGTGGTGTGACTTGGTGGTGAGTGTGGTGCATGGCTGGCCCCCTTACATAGGCCTCGCGGGATTCGTTGCCTCCTGCCTAACACGGCCTACTAGGCGGCTGCTTACTGGGCGACTGTCGCGCGCCCTCGTGCCATTCCTGCGAACTGGGACTCCAGCCATGCAGTCCCTGGAAATATCCTGGTCAGATCTGTCCCAGACAGCATACTCTAAGCATCTCCCATGAACTGTTCCACACTCTTGTCTTAGAATCTTTCTCTCCTACTGCCTCTATCATTTCCACTACTTCCTCACCTTTTATTAATATCAATCCCCCTCTGGTTCCCTGCATCCACACCTTGAATTAGTGGCCAGACTGTATTATATGCTGGATCTCACATTTCTTATGTACTAGGCTAAGGTTGAAGAGAATCGTTGTCTTTTTGGGAGATTGTATTGCTTGGACTGTCTCCATCAATCACTAATGTTTCTACAGGGTTAAATAATGCTAGACTAAGGATCAGGTACCTTGCTGTTGGTGTTTTCACTGTGTGTAGGCTACTTTTGAGCTGCACGACACTACGGATTCTGTGGGTTACCTGGGTGGATCTTTTGTCTGTGTACCTTGGAGTTTAGAATGTGTAGTGCGTGAGGGCTGCTTGCCTAATCCACCCAGCACTGTTCTAACTCTATTTGCTTTTACTTTTGAGGGTCGCCAGGAGGATACTCGATACTTGTGATCGAGAATCCTCAAGAGAGCACCCCTTCATATTAACGTAATCAGGCCGCACAGACCCAAGGTCCACACTAGGCTAGGAGCTGCCTTGCTCCACCAGAATTCTGTACCTTTGCGCATCCCAGCTAGACTTTATTAACCCGGGTAGACATTAGCTGGATTAGATCATATACTCTTTTATGCATACCCATTATTTCTACACAAGCATTTTGAGGTCTAGGTTGCTGTTGAGAGACACAACCAGCATAGACCGGTTTTGTTAATAGGAGTACTACTTTTTCGTGGCGAGCATTATTACTGTTGCACCGCTTATAATATTTTTGTGTCCAATAACATTATAGGTCCAGCCTTTTTGTGTATTTAGCCTACACGTGCATTGTCCTGCCTCCTGCTATTTTGTGGTTCCATTTCCGATACGTTCTTCTTAGTAGCATCCGACATTATTCAGAAGATTCCTTGTTCGGTGCTTGAGGACTTTACAACACTTTCTTTCATAAAGGAGTGACAGATATTATTGATTAACCCTCCTGGCCCGGGCAGGCTCTCAAAATGACAGTGTGGGCTACCCGGGCGATCTGGCCGAAAAACGTCTAGGCCTAGGCTACCGTATTTTTGTTTAGTTTAACTGCTAGAAATTTCCCACGCATCTATAAATGTAGTGCGGTTTCCAACCTGTAGACTGGCATTGAGTAGAGCTCTCTATGTCAACTGGTTCAGTTGTGATGACGATTTCAGTGGAGAGCACTTGCAGGCGATGTTAGCAATATGACGATCTTTTCACTACTGAAACAACGACATACAGACATACAATAACAAACGAGTCTTCTCTTTCTTGTTTTCGGAGCTGCGGTGACGTAACGATCGGCTTTGTTTACATGCGTCGGACGCACAGCATTCAGACCAAGCTGAATAGGCTTTCAAGCTTACAAATTTTAAAATGACACCCGGGCTCCTGCCCTTAATTCGTGGTGTCATTTTAAAATGACAACCGGGCCAGGAGGGTTAAAGTAACGTTAAGTAAACCTTCTTCTTGTTTGCATTAGATCACTCTTGTGATTTAATTAAGTTAACTATCTTTTCCTTGTGTACCATAACTAAGCAACCATATGTTATAGGTAATAGGCTGTTTCAGAGAACATCAGCCTATAGTAGAAGCACATAGATACTGAGAGTTAAGATACCCCGCTATCGCAGATATAACTCTGGAGGGTATATGTGTTCTTTGGTCGACGGGATTATATATCAGGGGTTGGATCTAGCGTTTCCGTTGTTGCATTTATGCCAGTCTAGTCCAATGTATAAGAACCACTGATTTATACGAGACCCGATCGTAACAGGGGACCCCGAACGGTGGGAAACGGTGTGTGACTTTGAAGAAAACACCACCCGCCGGAGGACTTTCTGCTCTCTGAGCCGCCGAAAGGCGGAGGCACAATCCAAGGGGATGACACTTAACTCTACGACGGCGTCCGCCGGATACCCGAGGGACCGTGGACCAAGAGGCCGTGGCGTAGCCACACCACCGATGTAAAGGCTCGGCGCGGGAGACCTGAGCTCGAAGCTCCGCCGCAACGGCGGACCGGCCCAAGGATACAACCGAGGGACGGCGGGCCCAGAAAAACGGGGGTAGGACTCGTTGACTCGTTGACTCGTAGGACTCTTGCTTTCGGACTCGAAGCAAGGCGCAGCCGCGAAGAACCCAGCACCCCCACACCCGCACTCCCACACAAGGAACACATAGCCGGACTCCCAGGAAAGTGGCACACAACCCTTGGGAGACCACAACTCACAAGGGGTGAGAATAAAAACAAACAAACACAGTAGTAATAAAATCCCCCCCAAACTAGATAACCTCACAGCTTATCTAGGAAAAGTAACAGAACACACAAAAACAAGAACCATGCCTGCCGGAAGGGCGAGGAGAAAAAAAACCCCACGAGGGCCTCTCCACAGGTTCACAAGCCGGGGGAACGCCACAACCACGTGTGGCGAATCTAACCCTGGCGCATCTGCAACAAAACAGGATCCGTAGGCCCTCAAGCCGTCCCAAGGAACAGCCAGAAACTTATAGGAAAGCCTCCTAACTAAGTAAAAAACAAAACTAAGGTGCCTAGAAACAAATGGAAAACACCACGCGTGGTGGAAACAATGAACACAAGTAAAAGCGTCTAAATGTACCCTACTTTTAACACTTCCTGCGGGCCAAACATAACACAACCTGTGCTAGCTAGTCTAACCCTGCTCACTAACTCCCATGTACATACAAATGAGCAAAGACTCACTAGAGGAGAGCGAGCGTCGAATGAAGCCGGAGCGCGGGGGCACTGATGTTGACGTCAAGCCCGTGAGGAAGAGAAGGAGGTATCATTGCGCTTGGCGAGAGACGGCAAGAAGCCACAACGCGAGAAATCCACCGAAGTGGGAAGCATGTTAATAACAGTGTTAAGATGGGAAAATTCTTTTCCCTTTCTTGTTCTCTTTTCTTTTTACGAAGTTTTTTCGTAGTGGGTACCCGATCAATATGATGATACCATAAGAGAAGTAGCGTTGCACTTATGAAGATGAATCTCTTTCTTCCTCGCGGCGGTTGATTCAAACGACTGACGTGGGTGTTGAATGGAGACTATTATACTAATAGGCAACATCGTCAATGATGAAGGGGCCACTATTAAATAATGATAACGAAAGTGTTTGGGTAGAGGTTTGTGAAGGTAGCGAGACCTTAGTTATTGGAGTAATTTATAGAACACCAAATATGAGTAGAAATGAAGGTAAATCTTTACGGCAGGAAGTGAAAATAGCATCAAGGTTTAGCAATGTGTGCATTATGGGGGATTTTAATTTTCCGAAGATAGAGTGGCAGCATCAAATTGGCGACTCAGATTCTGAAGAGTTTATTGAGGCGGTACAAGATAGTTTTTTATTTCAATTCATTGACTCACCGACTAGAGGTAATAATATCCTTGATTTAGTTCTCAGTAATAATGAACATATGATAAATAATGTAGAGATAGGGGACCAACTAGGAAATAGCGATCACAAATCTATTTATTTTAATATACAATAGACAGGAAATGCTAAAGAGAATCCGTCACTTATCCCAGATTTCAGAAAAGCCGATTATGGTGGGATAAGAAGAGCCTTAAGGGTGGACCCTATTGTTAAACAATTAAGTCAGGATAAGCCAGAGTTAAACTTGACAGCTACATATGAACAGTTTATTTCTTCACTTCACAATGCGCAAAATAAATATATCCCTCAAAAAAGATTTAGATCGACGCAGAACAACCAAAATGGATGAATAATAAACTAATAGATCTTATAGGGAAAAAAAAAGGAATACAATAGAAAAATTAAGAAATGCGAAAATCACCTACTTATTTACTATCAGACTCTATCAAGACAGGTCATAGAGGAAATTAGGAAAGCAAACAGAAATTATGAAATAAGGATAGCCAACGACTCAAAAAATAACCCTAAAGCTTTTTACCAACTATATAAATCTAAAGTTAGAAATGTAATAGGCCCTCTTAAAACTTCGATAGGAGAAATTACAGAAAATTATTTAGACATATGCAGTACATTAAATAGTCAAGTTCTTTCTATTTTCACTAATGAAAATTTGGCACAGATTCCAGAGGTCTGTAAGGTATGTAGCGATAGTATGGAAAATAGCTTAAGTACGGTTACTATATGTAGAAATTATGTTCTTAAGGAAATTGACAGACTGAAACCTCAGAAATCTCCTGGTCCTGATGAGGTATATGCTAGAGTATTAAAAGAATGCAGATATGAGTTAAGTTACCCATTAACATTTCTTTTTAACAAGTCATTAGAAACAGGTATAGTTCTAGAAGCTTGGAAGCTTGCAAATGTAGTTCCGATCTTCAAAAGAGGTGATAAATCAATAGCATCCAATTACCGTCCCATTAGTCTCACTTCAATCATAGGAAAGCTACTAGAGTCAATTATTGCTAGGAAAATGAGAAACCACTTAGAAGCATTTAACTTAATACATTTTTCTCAGCATGGATTCACTCAGGGACGTTCTTGTCTTACTAATTTACTTAGCTTTTTCTCAGAGGTATTATGAAGCAGTAGATAATGACAAGTTATATGATATTATATATTTAGATTTCAGTAAAGCTTTCGACAGAGTCCCTCATGAGAGATTGATGAGAAAGGTTGAGGCGCATGGAATAGGTGGGGCGTTGTTAAGATGGATTAGGTCATGGCTAATTGGTAGGAAGCAGAGAGTCAGCATAAATGGTACCAAGTCAAAATGGAGAGCATTCAAAAGTGGTGTCCCCCAGGGATCTGTATTAGGTCCTCTGTTGTTTGTTACATACATAAATGACCTTGATTTAGGTATAACTAGTAGGATAAGTAAATTTGCAGGCGTTACCAAAATGGGGAGAAAAATTGATTCAGATAGAGATATAGAGTGCCTGCAAAGGGATCTAGATACCTTACACGAATGGTCAGTAAATTGGCAGATAAAGTTTAACATTGACAAATGCAAGGTATTAAAGATAGGGAAGATGCATACAAATGTTAAATATAAACTAGCTAATATGGAATTAGAAAACTCAGACTGTGAGAAAGATCTAGATGTGTTTGTTAGCAATGATTTGAAGCCTAGAAAACAATGTATAAGCGTTCGTAACAAGGCAGGAGAGCAGTGGAAAGACGACTAGGTGGGTTCGACCTGGAAGTTATGGAGGAAGTGGAGGAGATGAGCAAGGTGTTTAAGGATGAGATCTGTGCAGCATGTGAGGAGGTGTGTGGAGTGAGGAGAAGAGGGAGGGGAGTGAAAGGTACAGCATGGTGGACAGAAGAGGTAAGAATAGCTGTGGAAGAAAAGAAGAAAGCATATAGAGAGTGGTTGGGTAGTAGAGGGAATGAAGATTTCGAGAGACAGAAACGAGCGAGGTACGTGGAGAGTAAGAGAGTGGTGAAGAGAGTAGTGAAGGAAAGTAAGAGAAGAGTAGATGAGGAATTTGGAAGGAATCTGAGTGTAAAATGGAGGGAGAGTAAGAAACTGTTCTGGAAAGAAGTCAAGAAAGTTAGGGAAGGTAGCAAGAGAAACAGTAAGGGTGTGAAAGATAAGAATGGTAGAATGCTAGCCGAGAAGCAAGAGAGAGTCGAAAGATGGAGGGAGTACTTCAATGAGTTGCTAAATGTAAGGAATGAAGAGCCAGCAAACATAGCTGGATATGGTATGGGAGGGAGAAGAAGAGAAGTAGTGGAGGAGGAGGTGTGGGGATCAGGAGGTCAGAAGTGTGGGAAGCCATGAAAAGAGTGAAGTTGGGGAAAGCACCAGGAACAGATGGAGTGTGTGGGGAAATGTTGAGGTATGGTGGTGAGATAGTGATAGAATGGGTATGGAAAATGTGCAAACTAGCATGGGAGAAGGGGAGTGCACCCGATGACTGGAAGACTGGCATAATAGTTCCCCTATATAAGGGCAAAGGGGAAAGAGGAGTGTGTGGTAACCACTGAGGAATATGTCTTCTAAGCGTAGTAGGGAAGGTATACAGTAGGGTAGTGATTGAGAGAGTGAGAGTGAGAACGGAGAAATGGATAGGCGACAAGCAGGGAGGTTTTTAGGAAGGGAAGAGGATGTGTAGATCAGATTTTTACCCTGAATTGTGTTGTGGAGAAATATCTGGAGAAGAAACAAAAGGTGTATGTTGCCTTTATGGACTTGGAGAAGGCCTATGACAGAGTGGATAGAGAAGGTTTGTGGAAAGTACTTAGAATATACAGAGTAGAGGGCAAGTTGCTGAAAGCAGTGAAGAGCATGTATGAGGGTGCAAAGGCAGCAGTACGTGTGGAGAGTGAGCAGAGCGAGTTCTTTGACCTGAATGTTGGTTTGAAACAGGGGTGTGTGATATCCCTGTGGTTGTATACTGTATCTATGGATGGAGTCATGAAAGAAATACTATCAAGAGCAGTGGATGTTGGTGTATCGCTAAAAAGGGAGGGAAATGAGTGGAAGCTACCTATACTGCTGTTTGCGGATGATACAGTTCTGATGAGTGATAATGAATGGGAGTTGCAAGGTCTGGTAAATGAGTTTGGAACAGTGTGCGAAAAACGGAATTTGAAGGTAAATGCGGGGAAGAGCAAGGTTATGGTCTTCGAAAGGGGTGAAGTCACAGAGTGTGAGGTGAAGCTGAACGGTCAGGCTATGGAGATCGTCAACTCTTTTAAGTATCTGGGCAGTGTGTTGAGTAAAGATGGGACTATGGATGAAGAAGTGCGGGAGAGGGTACAACAGGGGAAGAGGGTTGTAGGAACGCTAAAAGCAGTAACAAGAAATAGGGTGGTCAGTATGGAAGTGAAGAAGTCCTTGCATGACAGTGTGGTAATCCCGACACTGACTTACGGAAGCGAAGCATGGACGTTGGTTGAGAGACTCAGACCAAGAGTGAGAGCAGTGGAAATGAATTACTTAAGGAGTGCGTGCGGAGTTAAATGGAGGGATAGACAGACTAATGAGGAAGTAAGAAGGAGGTGTGGTGTGGAGGTAGATGTGCTGGAAAGTGTGAAAAGGAACAACTTGAGATGGTTCGGCCATATGGAACGTATGGAAAGCGAGAGAATGACTAAGAGGGTGTACGAGAGCGAGGTGGAGGGACAGAGAGGGAGAGGTAGACCGAATATGAGGTGGAAGGATGGAGTGAGGAAGTACATGAACGAGGGCGGTGCTGGTTGGGGGGAGGGGCATCGACTGACTGGGGACAGAGGTGCATGGGGGCGGTTCGTTCGTGGCCACCCCTTCGGGGATCACGGCGTCAGGCAATAGATAGATAGATAGAACAAGGCAAACAGGATTCTCGGGTTTATCTATAGGAGTGTGAGTAACAGAACTGCTGATGTTATCTTAAAACTTTACTTGTGAGACATTACATTAGTGAGACCCCATATGGATTATGCTGTTCAATTTTGGTGTCCTTATTACGGAATGGACATAGATTCATTGGAGGGAGTACAACGTAGAATGACAAAAATTATCCATAATATTAGAAATCTTCCGTATGAAGAAAGGTTGAAGAAATTAGACTTACATTCGTTAGAGAGACACAGAGTTAGAGGGGATATGATACAGGTATTCAAGTGGGTTAGTGGGATTAATAAAGGGGACATGAAAAATGTACTAAAGCTCAGTGATAGCGAAAGAACTCGTACAAATGGTTTCAAATTACATGTAGATAAATTTTGTTTCAAGAAAGATATAGGCAAATATTGGTTTGGTAACAGAGTTGTAGATAGGTGGAATAGGCTACCAAGTGATATAGTGGGATCAAGAACGATAGGGAGCTTTAAGATAAAATTAGATAGACATATGGACGAGATGGGCTGGGTGTGAGGGGGATCTGTCAGGTGTGGGCCAATCGGCGCTCTGCAGACCCCTGTTTTTCTGACCCCTGACCATTTCGGTGAGGTCAGTCCGGTATGGATGTATGCTCTGGGCTTACGGTCGTCATGTTTACAAAGGGCGATCGCCGCGGTTAACTTTGCGTCTATTTTGATGGTGATTTTGTCGGTTATTTGCCCCCTGCTGGCAATATACATGATGATGATAATATGTCATGGGGGGGTGAGGGGGGGCAAAACCCCCCTCAACATATTATTGTATCCAATGGCATTCAAAATAGACGGGAACATGATTGCAAAGGTCCGACGCCTGCCCCGCCGCCGTCATGTTTACATTTGTCGATTGCCGTGGTTAAGTTCGCGTCTATTTTGACGGCAATTTTTTTCGGTAAGTTGCCCCCTGCTGGCAGTATATATGATGATGACAATATGTCATGGGGGGGTAAGGTGGGGGAAAAGCCCCCCCTCAACATATTATTGTATTCAAAGGCAGTCAAAATAGACGGGAACATGATGGCAAAGGTCCGACGCCACTACGCGTAGTGTAAACAAGGGTGGGTGGCAGTATGCCCGCACTTAACATTCTTGCTGTCAGTCCTAATGGTGTTAGTAAGCTGGGCTTATAATTGGGTGTGACCGGGATCTGCCTTGTGTAGGCCAATCGGCTTTCTGCAGACTCCCATTTTCTTATGTTATTATATTCTTATGTAACTGTGGGCCTTGTATTGCTTCTCCAAATATTTTGAAATAATTCTGTTCATGACTAAGTACTTTATTAAACATTGATATTAGTATGATGACATCATTTACCTTAGGAATGATCGTCACTAGTTTTGAGATTAACATTTATAATTTTTAATTCCTCCATTACAATTGCATGCAACTTTTATTTTCTTCTGGCTAACATTAGAGGATTATAGTGATCTTAAGAAGTACCTCTCGTATCCAAGAGGTCAGTGTTATAAATCATTTTTACATACATACATACATAAAATGTTAAGACTGAGTGCTCCACACATACGTGCAGTTTCAGTCTCTTTGTCCTAATGGCGGCGTTCCAGGCAACCCTGTTAAGGGCTGCTTCACTTGTCATATGTCAAGTTTTTTGGATTCGAGATCGGCACGTATAGTCTAATCCCAGGTCTTCCTCGGTCCACCCCTTGGTGCAGCTCCCTCCACAATCACAGACCTGCATCTTTTCACCCAATTTTGTTCATCCATTCTCTCCACATGCCCATACCATCCCAGTCTACTAGTACGCATCTCCTCGCTAATACTCTTTATACCTAAGCATCTCCTCAGCTCATCATTAGTTTCTATCCTGCAGTTTGGCCCCACACATCCATCTCACCATTCTCAACTCATTACGTTCCATTCTATTGATATCCTCTTCTTTAACCTAAGAAGTGCGCATGGGGTAATTAGACACCTCTGCCTGTGCTGACGTATTTGAGCTGTTTCCATGACTAAAATATTCATTTTAACATATATAGCATTAATACTTATCCATACGCGCCTATTATGGGTTGATTATAAAGGTATTAACCTGAAACAACAATAAAACGAGTGAAAACAGCGTTTGGATGGTCAAAATCGGAGATACAGGCCGCGAGATATATAATGTATGGGTGAGGCAACCTGCTTTCCCGCAAATTTCCCCCAAGGCCACTGAGACACAGTCGATCGATACTCTCTCTCTCTCTCTCTCTTGCACTCGCTTGCTAACAGTGATGACAGTGCCCTGCTTGCAACTCGCTAATGTTAGCACGAAAATATACCTCAAAATAAGGGAATAACAGGGAAAATAGGTGATAACTGAAGGAGGGGAGGAAAGTGGGGAAGGAGGGCAGGTAGAGGAGTGATATTTTGCATGGCACAGGGGCAAAAAAACAATTTTTTTTTTTTTTTTTTTTTTTCGATGTTTAAAGTTGATTTTTTTTTTCTCTGACTCTTAAGAGTCTTCCCGCAGTCCGCCGGGGGAACTCTTAAGAGTCTTCCCGCAGTTCCCGGGTTAACGGCCCATGTTTCTGAGGCATACGTCATTGCACTTCTAACACATGAGCCATACACCTTTCCCTTCAGGGAGAGAGGCATTCTTTTCATGGTCAGAATTGGTAGCAGTTCTCTGAACTTCCCCCAACCACATCTAATGCTAGCGACAGTGGCCAGGGGGCCAGGGCGGCCCCACCACCGGCAGAAATGGTATCTCCTAGGTAACAAAACTTGTCCACCAGCTCCAATGACTCATTTCCAAAATTCACAGCCACATGATCATCAATCAACACAAGCTCACCCTTGCACACTACGCACTCAAATTTCTCGATTTCTGACTCATCCTTCGGCAGGGGTCCTTTTTATTCTACTACAGCGCTTACTGCCATGGTGCACCCAAAATCAACAGACACTACACTGAATTGAGTTAATGCTCACACCCTTTTCACACACTGCACATGGGTATGCACCGCTCTTTTCCACATTGCCTAGTCTCAGTCTACAATGCATAACCTTGGTTTTGTTAATATTGACTCTTTAGCCCTTGCTCTCCATGCCCTCTCTCCATCTGAATTTGACCTCAGCATGTTAAACATTGTCAACTATTAGGACTAAATCGTCTGCAAAAAGCAGTTCCCACGGGAGTCCGGATCAAAAACCTCTAGACAGTGCCTTCAGGACCATAATAAAGAGGAGGGGGCTTAACTCTGAACCCTGATGAACTCCAACACTGACTGTGAACTTCTCACTCAGTACACCTTTCACCCTCACCACAGTTCATGAATCCTCATACATCTTCATTATCACATTCACCAGCCATTCTTCCACACCAAGTTTCCTTATAGCCCACTGCACAACATCTCTAGGCACCCTGTCAAAGGTCTTCTCCAGGTCTACAAACACAAAGTAAAGATCCCTGCCTTTTAGTATCTTTCCTGTATCTGCTTGACTATATAGATAGCATCGGTTATACCACATCCTGGCATAAAACCAAACTGCATATCAAAATGGAGATGCTTTGCCTGATCAAACCCTCAAAGACTCTCTCACAGACCTTCATGATTTGGTCAAGCATTTTCAGGCCCCTATAATTACCTCTATCTAACGCATCCCCTTTTCCTTTATATACATTTACTATTACACTGTTGTGCCAATCCTCAGGGATTTTCTCCTCTTTAATAATGGTGTTTATCATCTCAGTGACTAAGCTGACACCAGTCTCCCCTGAGGATTTTATCATCCCGGCGACAATGTCAGAGCGCCATGGAGCTTTACCGTCCTTCATTTTATTGAAGTAACTTTAGTAACTCCTTTATTAGAATTATCCACTCATTCTGCATAGCCAATTTTAATAAATTAATTCAAACATTATGCAATTTTATTAAAACTAATAAGTACCTTTTGAAGTCAAGGGGATTAATCACTATACAGTAGTGTAGTTGCATTACTATAGTCTATGTTTTTAGCTAATTATAAATTGCTATTTCCACATCTTGATATTATGATCTTGTAGCGAAATATGTTGTTAATTATGAAAATTTGGCAATAATATGATATAGAGGCATAATAGTTTCATATTTTTCCACTAAGTATAAAAAATCAGCTGCTATGGATTAAATTTGTCAATACTGTAGGTGAGAAAAAGTAGGCTACAGAAACCTTACACATAAATTATCTGTAGCATAATGCAGACTGAGAGTGAGGTGGAAGGATAGAGTTGAGAGATATACGGGTGAAAGTGGTGTTTGATGGGAGGAGGGACGCCGACTGACAGAGGTGCATGGAGGAGATTCATTCGTGGCCATTCCCTCGGGGAATAGAGCGTCTGGCATTAGATATTTAAATAGATATAATAAGGTTATGATTTTGAGTTACTAAATGTTCCTCCCCGGCAGATTCCAAAACCTACTCGAGGGCAAGAAGCGTTTCAAGTCTGATGGCCTGACCAGTGTAAAGTACCGAACGTTGGACATACAGCTCCGACGCCTGTACACCTGGATCTACGTTGATCTACAGCCCTCGTGATCCACCAGCAACCTCTGGAAGCTAAACTGTGAAGCCTAGATAAATATATGGAGGATTTGAATGTAGCATGATAATTCAGGTATATACTGTATATTCTGTATGTATGACATTTATGGGGGACTCCAAGTGTAGCATAAAATATATGTATGAAAACTATATGGGGTACTCAAAGTGTACAGACCTGTGAGAGTTCTGTATGGAGCTCAGTGGTCTGGTTAATCTGCTCTACATAACTAACTAACTAACTCAAAGTGTAGCATATAAAATATATTGTATATAAGAAAAAAGTATTCATCATGGTAAAGAGTATGAGTGTAGCATAGAAACAAATGTGTGGACTCGAAGTGTAGCATAAAATGGTGCCGGTATATACTGTATATATAAAAATCTTATGATAACCATATTTGTATTTGCATACATATATGGAAGCGGAATTTCATGAGGATTCCATCGGTAACTTCAGAATTACGATAAACCAAATAGTAAGTGAGATACACGAATAAACGTGAAAGTATTGAAAACTGATAAAAAAATGATTTTTCGCACCTGGAGATACTTATTACACATAATAGATACAGAATACATAAGACTCTCAAAATACAGCAAATAAATACAATAAACAGGTAGGAAGCAGGAACAAACACTTACGTCTTCAGCGATGTTGTATGGAGGATGCCAGGTGCCATGACTGTGTGTGTGTCTGTCTGTCTGTATGTATAAGTGTGAGTGTGTTTGTGTGTATTCATATCGAACAAATATGATTGAAACAAAAATAAAAATAAAAATATAGATATATATAGATATATATATATATATATATATATATATATATATATATGAAAAGCCTCCACCCTAACGGGACTGTATTGTGAAGAATATCTGTGAAAACAAAATGAAAGTGATTTATAGAGCATTACATCTTTACTGTAAAAGCTAAAAAACAAAGTGAACTATATTCTTCATAATACAGATCTTGGGCCCCAATCACGCCCATGATTGTGACAAACAGCCATATGAAAATATGTAGCTATATATACATATATAATTATTTATAAACAAATAATTATATACACATATCTAGACTTCATATGTTCGTATATATATATATATATATATATATATATATATATATATATATATATATATATATATATATATATATATACCGTATATATATATTTTTTTTTTATTTTTTTTTGTTTTACCTTACACAAAAAAATACACAATACAAACAATTACACAATACAAATTATTTACAAGTATACAAGTATTTACGTGTGTGTGTGTGTGTGTGTGTGTGTGTCATTCACGGCTGAAGCCCCTGGATATTGCCAAGTGTGTGGAAGCGGTCATAGCAATTCCCCACACACAGGGGAACTTCACACACAGGGCATTCATTGCGGGTGTCACGGCGCCTCCCGTAGGCGATGTAGCACAGGTGGCACCGGAGCCTTTTCATGTGTTGAATTGACGCACGGTAGTGCCCCAGTGTTGTGTCGAGGCGGATGTGGTCGCTCACAGAACGACGCCTCTTGGACGGTGGCGCATGTGGAGGAATGGCAACTGCAGGTGGAGGAGTGGCAACTGCAGGTGGAGGAGTGGCAACTGCAGGTGGAGGAGTGGCAACTGCAGGTGGAGTGGCGACTGCAGGTGGAGGAGTGCCGATAGCTGCTGGGGAATCGGGGGCGGAAGGAGCAGGAGTCACTCTACCTCCTCCACCTCCCCTACCCATCCGGAGGCGTGGATCAATTGGAGCTCGGAGGTGTTTGGGAAGATCGGGAACACTGTTTAGTGGCCTCCCCGAGAGTGGCCACTCCTCACTCTTGTATTCAACCATCTTCTCGACAATAATTGACATATATTGCTTGAGTGTGATTGGTCGAGGTGCCTGTCAAGATGGTCTACGGATGCTGCCACTCAGTTTTTTCATAATGAACAATATTTTCCATAATATATAGGCTATTAATCAAGTAATCAAGATCGGAACGTGACAATTTCTCGTCTGGGTAAGATGGATGGAGTTTAGCAATGTATTAAGTCATCATTTTACTGACAAAGTGTTTTTTTCTAAATGCGTAAGTTAAAGTTATAGTTTTCTAAGTACTGAATAGATATCAAAATATTTGGAAGGATTGTAGGTTTATAAAATTACTGATTGTATTATCAGATGTATAAACTTGTTAAATATATTTTTCTTCTTTAGTAGGAGGAATATATGAGTTTGTTGATTTAGGTATCATAGTTCTTATTTATTTTGATATTATTTCTTTGCTAATTTCATGTAAATTAAAACAAGAAGGACTATTATTTAAGCATTTGTTAAGGACACTGTGGGAATAAGCAGTATTAAAATTGTTACAGCTAAAGAAATGATCACACAGTGTTATATTTTAAGTGCCATTAATGCAATTGGATATATGGACAATAAAGAGAGTTTATGTATATTGTATTATGTTTGATATTCAGCTAATTAACATTAATAATATAGGTTTGAGTCCCGGAGGGAAGAATGAAAACCTAATATTTAGTAGTGGCCCCGAAATCATTGACGATATGCCTATTAACCCTCTCACGTTTTTGACGCAATTTTGAGCCTATTAGGGATACTTTAAAGCCTTTGTTACCATCAGGGGTATTTAGAAACCTTTAGTTTAGTTACTTCAACCTCTGCAGTTGTCTTTGAGTTAGCTGTGGGCAGAAAACTAATTTTGGAGAGGTAATTATAAGAGTGAGTGAGAGAACTCTATTTATTATTGCTAATCTGGCAACCCCTGCATCATAAAAACGTGAAAGGGTTAATATAATAGCTCTCTTTCAAGCACCCGCGGTCAGCCTGTTTGAAACACCCGCCGCAGGGGAAAGGGTACTAACATCATAAGTGCAACGCTAATTCTCTTATGGAATCGTCTTTATGATTGGGTACTCACTACGAAAAAACTTTGCAAAAAATAAAAAAATAAAATTAACTTAATAATTGTTATATTTAGGCTTTCCAACTCGTACATGTCTTTTGTGGATTCTACCCGAGACGAGACGCTGAAGCAAACGTCGCCATTCCTCCTTCAATGATATATCAAGATTAAAGTCAAGACATAAATGAATGGGAAGGGGTTGGAAGGGAGGGCCCTAAATCGTCAATGATTTCGGGGCCACTACTAAATATTAGGTTTTCATTCTTCCCTCTGGGACTCACACCTATAATTTATTAGTGGCCCCTCCATCATTGACGATATGCCTGATATCTCAAGTCTGGAAGAGGACATTCGTGACAATATCTAAACCACTAACAAACTACCATAGGTAGAGAAAAAGAAACATATAACAATCGTAATTTTTTTTTATTTTTATTTTTTTTTAATATTAGTTTAACCAGATCACTGAGCTTCACAAAAGAACTCTCATAGGGCTGGCCCGAAGGATTCGATCAAGATATATAACTAAACGAGTCAAGATAGATAGGGAAGGGCAGTAGGGGAACAAATCGAGGAAGGTGAAGACACGCAGAAATTTCTCGCCATTTCATCAGTTCAGTCGGACCACATGAGCCCCACATCAGAGCTCTTATAGGGCAGGGCCGAAGGATGAGGCAAGAACTGCTACACCGCAATACCAACCAAGAAGTGATTAGGGCGAAGAATGAAAGATCAGGTCGAAGGTAGACAAAATCACATCGAGAAGCAAAAAATGCATTACCGAAGGGAATCAAGTCAGTTCGGCCACATCAGCAACCGAAGAGACAAACGGCTCAGGAGTCAACCACCTAGCCAGGCCAGGGAGACATGAGATATAGGCTGCCCGAGGACAGCCGGATGGGACAGAATAAGAATAGAAAGGGAAAAACATAGAATGAGGAAAGAAAAACTACTCAAAATTAGTCAAGTTGAGGACGAAAGCTCGAGGGGAGAAAGGAAGGGAAATTACCACAACCATCCCCCAGCAAGCCCCAGTCGCCGTCCTCGAAGCCCCCCAACTGTGTCAAGGAGAGTAGTAACAGGGGGGTAAGTCTTTATTGTTTACATACAATAATATAGAAAAAATTGAAAGAAAAGCAGTGTATTACTTCGAAGAAGATCTGCTTAAGAGTAACCATACAGGTACTGTACATAATAAATTATGTTAAAGAATATCACATTGAGATTCAATAAAAATTGTTTTCCAAGAAAATTCTTTAATTCCTGTCCAACATTGTAAAGGCACAAATGAATCATTTGATTATATATTTTGTCCTTAAAATTAATTTGTACATACTATATATTTTGTACAATTTACATTTAATATCCTATAGTTGCAACTATTACAGATATCTTACAAAAAATAAAATGTTGAGCTGTATAACCAGCTCGACTTATATAGTATCACAGCTCGTGAACTTATCACATAGTCCGGCGGAGGGTCTAGGGATTTTGAGCTCTCCAGCCCCCCTCCCCACTCCCCATCCTTTTCACCATTAAGATTAAACTTAACTTTAGTAGCACACAGACCAACTAGACCCGCTGGCGCAAGGCCACACAGGTAAATTTTGGTTTATCCAAAGCCACCAATAGGTATCGTGTCATGAAAGTATGATTGGAAGCCAACAACTTAGTGTTTGCTATGTCATCTATCTATCTATCTATTGCCTGACGCCGTGATCCCCGAAGGTGTGGCCACGAACGAACCGCCCCCATGCACCTCTGTCCCCAGTCAGTCGATGCCCCTCCCCCCAACCAGCACCGCCCTCGTTCATGTACTTCCTCACTCCATCCTTCCACCTCATATTCGGTCTACCTCTCCCTCTCTGTCCCTCCACCTCGCTCTCGTACACCCTCTTAGTCATTCTCTCGCTTTCCATACGTTCCATATGGCCGAACCATCTCAAGTTGTTCCTTTTCACACTTTCCAGCACATCTACCTCCACACCACACCTCCTTCTTACTTCCTCATTAGTCTGTCTATCCCTCCATTTAACTCCGCACGCACTCCTTAAGTAATTCATTTCCACTGCTCTCACTCTTGGTCTGAGTCTCTCAACCAACGTCCATGCTTCGCTTCCGTAAGTCAGTGTCGGGATTACCACACTGTCATGCAAGGACTTCTTCACTTCCATACTGACCACCCTATTTCTTGTTACTGCTTTTAGCGTTCCTACAACCCTCTTCCCCTGTTGTACCCTCTCCCGCACTTCTTCATCCATAGTCCCATCTTTACTCAACACACTGCCCAGATACTTAAAAGAGTTGACAATCTCCATAGCCTGACCGTTCAGCTTCACCTCACACTCTGTGACTTCACCCCTTTCGAAGACCATAACCTTGCTCTTCCCCGTATTTACCTTCAAATTCCGTTTTTCGCACACTGTTCCAAACTCATTTAGCAGACCCTGCAACTCCCATTCATTATCACTCATCAGAACTGTATCATCCGCAAACAGCAGTATAGGTAGCTTCCACTCAATTCCCTCCCTTTTCAGCGATACACCAACATCCACTGCTCTTGATAGTACTTCTTTCATGACTCCATGTCATCATCTCCATGATGACTCTATGTCATCAATTGAATAATTATGCAAAAAACGCAAAGAGACTGCCCACTTCCTGATGTCGTGGGCCCTTCCCACTACACCAGGATTACTTTCACGAATTACATCTACAAGTAAAGAAGCCAATTTTCTTCTTGTGACGCGAGTACCTGTACTATTAACCTATAAACGGTGAGCAGGGTGTATTGAACACCACTGTTCTGGCGGGCATATTAGGCTCCATTCATGCCTATAATCGTCATTTTACGATAAATATCGTTATTACTTATTCATATGCGCCTATTTTACCTTCACTATGAAGATAGTAACCTGTAACAACAATAAAACAAGTGGAAATATAATTTTTCTGGTCAAAATCGCGAATAAACATGGAGCAGCCCATTCATGAATTATGGAGCAAATTGAGGCAACCCCTCCCTTCACGAGGCCTCAAGCCTGACTGAGCTCACTCATTCACACTCTCCCTTGTGCAACACACTCGCTAGGCACATAAGCACATCCTCCACACAGTTTGCTAATGTTAGCACAAGAATATACCAACGAATTAGGGAATAACAGGGACAATAGGTGATAATTGAAGGGGGAGAGGAAAGGGGGGAAGGAGGGGATGTGGAGGAGTGATATGAGGTATAGGGAAAAAAACAAAAACAAACAAAAAACTTCTTTAGTGCTACTGGGGCCTTTTAAAATGTTTTTTTAGGCCTTCCCTCTTAAGAGCTTTGCCGTCGTTGCCCAGTAAAATTTCTTCAGAGCTTTCTCGCCGTTGCCGGGTTAACCCATAAGGCTCCCTGCTGTTGGGGCTGGGAAACCCTCAGAAACTTTATTAAAGCCCGAACAGGGCATAAGACATGGTGTGTATAGTCCCACGTTCAAGCGCCGGGACTGTAAACTCAGAAAAACATGATCACTATGTTCGTTCTTAGCAACAAACGTGGGAGATGGAGCAATTTGTACATTCTCATTGAGTCTCCCAAACCTGAGGCAATTAGGTTCGTTGCTCATCGCCGCCAGGTCAGACACCCTGTTACCTGGGGCCAAAACCATAAGGAACACAGCCTTCTTTAACAGTGAGTCAAAATCCGGCGCATGATTATACTTGTGCAAATGAAGCAAAGACAAAGCTTTGTCAAGTGACCAGGTAGGCATGAGCTGACGGGGTGGTGGGCGAAGCTTGAAACATGCCCTCATGAACCCTTTCTCCTCCGCCTGCGGTATAGATAGCCCTGTTAGGTCAAAAAAGGGAGTTCTAATAGCAGACAAATGATTCTTCAGTGTAACTACAGAAAGCCATTTGTGTTCAAACAAATAGTACAAGTACTTGAAGACCAAAGCTACTGATGCGTCAGTTTGCGCCATTTCTACTATCCAGGTTGTGAAAGACTTCCAATGCGATTGATATTGTCTCCTGGTAGACATAGTACACTGATTAAGGATTTATTAGTAACGCTCGCTCCATACAGAGTTAACCATTTGGCATTTTGAATGTCCAAAAGGCAAGAGTCAGCGAGGTCTTTAGGTTGCCAATTGCCTGCAAGTGGAAGTACAAGATAGGGAGTGACACCGGGTTCTCGCACCACATTTTCAACTGGTGGTACCACACCTGAGCCGGCCACAGAGGCGCGATCATCGAGACTAAGCCCCAGTAACCCCGTAGTTTGTGAACTACTTGACGCATGAGTGAAGTGTCTGGAGGCGGAAAAAGATAGATGGAATTCCACTTGTTCCAGTCCTCCAACAATGCGTCTGGACCCCCCCCCCCCTCCCCCCAAAGTAATTTCCCAGCGGGTTAGGTAGAGAGGAAGCCTGTGGTTTTCCTCGGATGCGAATAGATCCACTTGTGGACGGTATGGCTCTGCAATCATCTGGTTGAAGATGTTTTGCCTGATTGCCCATTCTACTTTGGTGTTCTGTCGCCGGGACAGAGCGTCTGCCCAGACGTTCGCTACGCCTGGGAGGTATGATGCATGAAGATGAATGTTCAGCTCTTCGGCCAGAACAAAAATATCTTCTGACAACTCTAGCAACTTCCGAGACCTCGTTGACCCTTGCTTTTGAATGCAGGATACCGCATTCAAATTGTCCATTCAAAACGCTACTGATTTCCCCCGCAAGGAGAAGCCGTGAGTTTGAAGGAAAATTAAAGGGACTAAGAGCTCTTGCTCTTTGATATGAATATTCTCGGTTTGGGACTAAAGACCCTCACCCTGATGGCCTTCGTTCGACTGATAACCCCAGCCTATTGTCCCTGAAGCATCTGTGTCTACCCCTACCGTAGGTGGGGGAGAAGTCAACGTCATTATTGAGTGCAACATATCTCGCCTCGCCCAGACCGACAGTAAGTCGTGAATTAATGGAGGAATTTTCCACAATTTTCCCGCCGGCAATAGCGGGAAATATTTGTTTCCTTCCAAGATTAATCTCTTTACTTTCAATCGGCCCAACTTAACAGTTAGTTGAATCCAATTGAGAGAGCCGACCAGGGATTCCCATGTCCTTCTCGTGGTGTTCAGACTGTGGAGAAACATAAACAATTTCTTTTGAAATCTGTTGTGGTTGTCCACACTCTGACTGAGAGTATGATTGGCTGTGTCCCAGACCAGCCCTATCCACTGAATTACCCGTCTGGGAACAAGATGGGACTTTGCCAAGTTGACCTTGAACCCTAGGGATTGTACATGGTTTATAATGTGATTGACATAGATTTTGCATAGACTTTCTGACTCCGCCACTACCAGCCAGTCGTCTACGTACCACAACACCTTGATTCCCTGATTTAACATTGGCATGAGGGCCTGCTGGACTAATTTCGTGAATATTCTCGGTGCAAGGTTCAACCCGAATGGCATTCTCTGAAAGACATAGTCTCTTGCCTGATCCTCAAGGCTAGGAATTTTTGGAACCTTTTGTTTACCGGGACATGCCAATAGGCGTCTGTCAGGTCTAATGAGCACATCCAACCTTGCGGCGGAAGTGTTAGCCTGATGTGATTCACAGTGAGCATCCTGAAGGATGTGTTGTGAATGTGTGTGTTCAAACAAGATAGGTCTACGACTGGTCTCATCTGAACACTGTCCCTCTTTGGTACGAGAAAAAGTCTGGACGTGAAAACAGGGCAAGTTGGATTGACCGGGGCAATGATATGCTTGGTGATAATTTCCTGGACTAGTGACTCCACCTCTAAAGAGACATGGTTGACTTCTAGAGTTTGACGTAAACGAGGTCGCCGGAGCCACCGCCAGGTGACGCCCTTGCGTACCACTGTTCTTGCCCAAGTTCGCCGGGGCCAGGCCCGGTGACACGCCCGAAATGATTCAGTTACTTGACTGGGTCTGTCCGGTGGAATTACCCTCGGAACCAACTCGCCTTCGATAGGCCCCGGGAAAGAGAGAGTTTGAATTGTGACTAGTTTTTTGATGGTGGAGGGGTAGGGTTAGACGGATGACTGGCTTTGGCAGATGTCGATCCCTGACCTGATTTGTGTTGTGACCTATTCTTATACCACTTCCCTGTTTGTTTTCCCTGTTTAGGCTTGAGCTGAGTACTTCCTTGCGCCGGGGGAGACATGGGACCCTGAAAGTGCTTAGACCCACTAGGCTGGGACTTACCACTGCTCTTAGGCTTGGAGTACGGTTTCTTAAAGTGCTCCTTCCTAGCCTGGGAAGTACTCGGCTGTAAGCTGTCAACCATATTGTACACTACCTTCCAAGTCTCGGGGCTAAGCAAAGATGAAGTTAACACCGGTGAAAGGGTTACCCGGCGACTAATGTCGTCTGGTAACTTTTTCACCATATACACTCTCAGGTCCTGACGTGCACGAACAGCCTCCAACAAGGCTATCCGTATGTCCCCCAAAGACTGGATATAATTTTGTAACAGAAGCCGCCGGGATAAATCCGTGGCCTTCCTAACATCCTGATCAGAAATTGCGGCTATAGTCCTCGTGAGGGACTGAGCTATTTGGCGACTTAGCAAACATTGTGAAAAGAATCTGTAAGCTTTATTCCTCAATTTAAAGTCTCTATCCAGATGTACCGAAGGGGGGGTAGAAAAGGGCTCCTACAAGTCCCATAGTGACAAATTAGGGGCAGAAAGGAATTAAAAAAGTGCAGGCGGAACTCCTCTTGCTTGATTTATTGGCAATGAAAACCAAAGATGGTTGTCTTGAGGAATTTGATGGGAGGATTTTGTCGTTATTGTTGCTGCAAACTGTTGCGCCTCAATCTCCCAGTACCCCCACGGACCTAGACCTACCTGCCCCACTTGCGGGACTGGATTGCCAGACTGATCCAGCACTGGGGTTGTATCCAACTCCGGCGTTAGCGTATTGAGAGATTTTACATCGTTTACGCCGTTAGTCTTAGGCCAATCCGCAAAGAGTCGTGCAGATGAGGAAGAAGGTAATGCCGGGGTAGGTGAATATACGAAAAACTCATAAAGATTAATATTAGGGATAGCCTTGATTGTCACATCTAAGAGTTGACCCTGTTTATCTTTGGCTCTTAACTTCTTGTTCTTACTCATCTCAATTACCCACTCACTAGGAACTGGGACCTCCCCCGATATGGTTGTTTATGCTATTCCAGGTTTTTTTGCCATGACTTTAACCCAAGAGCAGTTGGGTCCATACAAGAGAGGCATAGGGCCTCTCCTATGGGGAATTTTATCTAGAGGAGGGGGAGTAATGTCTGTGATGACACGAACATTGGTAGTCGTTAAGGCGGCGGGCACTGCAGTGCCCTCGCCGAGGTAGTCGCATGAGTTACGTTAATAGGGGGAAGTGACATATTAGGTGGCAAAACAACTCTGGGAGGCTCTAGCGGCCACACAACTGAACCAATCGGGGGAGCTCCCGGCATAGATGTGGGAGTCTCCTGAGATTTCTTAGGAACATTGTATTGCCTCATTACCCTGTGTAATATGTAATCAAGATCATCGGTTGTTATACACTTACTGTGTGACCCTTTGGATGATTCAGATTCCACTTCTGACCCTTCCTCAATGTGTCCTGGCTGAGCTGAGGACAGTTCTACATCCTCCGGCTCTTCAGGCACTTCCATTACTTCCGGTTGTTGCCGGAGCTCAGACAACTGGACATTATCTGGCCACACTAAATCAGGTACTGATGATGGGAGAGTATCTACATTAGCACTTTCCCTAGTATCTCCCTGAAACTGAACATTGGTCTCTACACTTAAGGGTTCAGAGTGCCTCCACACGCTACGCCCTTGTTCAATAGGATTCTGGGAATCTGGTATAACTTGACTTACTTGAGAACCTTCATAGTCTTGGTGTTCACTAGCCGTGTAGCCACGGTATTGTTCAGCTAACACTCTGAGAAACTACGAGAGGCCTACTTACTGGCAAGTTAAAGTTTAATTTTGGAATGGCAAAATGTACGTCCCTTTGTACCACCAAAGACTCCTCAGACTCATCCCTGGGAGTTGACTTAGCCCCCTCCGTCCCTACCTCGGAACTGCCAGATTGGACGTTGGGCATTGCGGAGGTAGAGGCGGAGGGCGGTGGCCGTGACTCCGGCGTTAGCCGGTGCCGCGACTGCGTCTCCTCCGTGCGGGAACTTTTATAACCCTTATCAGATTTCCTGTGACTTGACGCCTCCTCGTCAACCTTATGTCTCTTGTGTGACCTAGAAGTCTCCACTGAAGACTGCATGGATCGCTTGGGGGGCGACCTTGACCTGGACCTGGACTGGTCCCGTGGTGAAGGAGAACGCGCCCTCTTGTGGCGGCCTGGGGGGGGGGGGGGGGGGGGGGGTGCCTTGCTTGAGTCACTATCACTGCTACTCACTAACTCTTTCGAAAGAATTTTGGGCTTAGCTTTAGATTTTGGAGTTGACTTAGAAGGTGGGGATTTAAGAACTGGTGACTTAATAACTAGATGCTCCCAGAGAGCTTCATCATCACAATGTAATGCCTTATGGGCAATGTCTTTTGAATAGGCATTAAAAAAAATCTTAATTTCTTTTAGTGCCACTAGGCACGATTGGTCTCTCATATTAAACAATTCAGAACGTAGGTCAGAGCAAATGGGACACCTCTTAGTAACCCAGAGGCCCCCGTGTCCTATCTAGGCACTTAGTAAATTGCCGCCTTTCTTTGTAAACAGAGCAAATGGGACACCTCTTAGTAACCCAGAGGCCCTGTGACCTATCTAGGCACTTAGTAAATTGCCGCCTTTCTTTGTCAATAATAAGACCTTTCGCATATTAGGTGTCAATTTTTTTCCTGGCAAGCGATAGCGAGCCTGTAAGAGAGTAGTAATCGGCCTTCGGCTGGGACATTTTCTATCGAAAAATTTACAAATTTTTCTTGATAGGGTCTTGGGGGTGTTTTTATTAAGCTTGATGAAGGTCGAGGGAGGAAACTAAGGAAATAATATACATATAAATAAATAAGGAAATAAATAGGCCCATTAAAGTTGTGCGGCTCTCAAGCACCGCCTTTGAGTAGTTTTTTTTCTTCAATACTGACGTATTCTTTCGTAACTGACAGTAAAATTGGAGGTTGACTAAAATATAATCCGTATTTGGCAATATAACAAAACAATTACAATGAGACTCCCTCAATCCTCTTCTAATATCATAAACGAAAACTAACCTACTTTACCAGATCATTCATTGTATCAGGAACAGCATAGTTACACTCTTAGCCTACACGGTGTAGCCTACTTCATCTTTCTGCAAACTGACTGTTATTATGTTCTTATGTCATTAATATTTTTGTAAGCTGTCCATTGTTCTTCAGAATATGAAATTTTAACAGAAACATGAATTATTATTATCCCAGAAAACTAAATCTAAACTATCTTCAGTTAATAGAATATGTGTGTAATCATTTTTGTGAAATCTTTATCCCGCTTTGTGCAACCTAATTGTAAGAAGAAATTAGAACAATAACCAATACCTATAAATTAAAAATTAAAATAGTTATCCCGTTTTGTATAATAATGCTAAATATAATATTATAATAGTGATATATTAATAGCCTACATTTGATATCAAAGTGATTGGACCGGACAAAGTATTATGAGCTCGTGAGAGTGGATAGGCGGGAATCTAAGTTGTGCCTGCTAACGCCGTCACCATGGTAACCGTCTCACGGCTGTTTAGAGGCGGAGCTAGGCGTACTGGAAGGAGAGCGGCCGAGTGTATCCCTCTTTCTTTTTATCTCGTTCAGTGGCGTGACGTCAGCCAGTTGCGCGCGGGTTGACCTGTTGTATCTATGGACCTTGGCCAGGAGGTGAACGATATCCCCGCGGTGATGAGCAACCCAGGCCACGTTGGTCCGGATGGCCTCTATCACCTGAGTCACCGCTGGTCCTGCCGTCACCAGGCCGCCATCAGGACTATGTTGACGCTCGAACTCTTCTACCTGTTGATGAAAAGGTGGACTCTTGGAAAACAAGGCAATCAGAGATGGCCAATTTCGGCCCTGCCGTGCTGTCGGAAACTGCCACAAAATGTTTGGGGCTCTTTAACCCGGCAGATGCAAGATGTCTGTTTATGACAGCGCCACCAATGCTAAAGATTTGGCTTCGATTGGAAAGCCATATAAAGCAATATTATTGCACCACATAGGCCTACACATAGTTTTCTTACACAAGGAATATGTGAAGATTTAAGTACCAGAAAATAGGTGTAAAGAACAAATATCCAGTGTAAAACCGGTTTCGAGTGACAAGAAGGTCGTGGAGGGGTGCGAGGCCAACCAACATAGATCCAGTCTCCTAATTGGCTGCAGCCACACTGACTCGCTCCCACACTGTTTGGATGGGTGTATAAGGGAGGGGGGGGGGGTTAATGGAGAGATAGAGGAGGGGGGTTGAAGGTATTTGAGAGAGGAGGGAGGAAGTAGAGGGAGCAGGGTAGGGAAGAAGTAGACAAAATGAGGAGAGGGGGAAGTTAAAGGGAGAAAGGGGTGGGGGGGAGGAGAGGGAGGAGGCTCCGGGACTCAAACCTATAATTTATTAGTGGCCCCTCCATCATTGACGATATGCCTGATATCTCAAGACTGGAGGGGGACATTCGTGACAATATCTGCACCACTAACATGGGTAGATAAAAACAACCATATAACAATCTTAAATTTATTGTATACAAGCAATATTTTGGTAAAAAAATTGAAAGAAAAGCAGAGTGCGTGCTTCAAAGAAGTCTGCTTATAAGTAACCTTGCAGGTACATCAGTAATGAATATCACATTGAGATTCAATAAAATTATTACCAAGAATGCTGTATTCTTGTCCAAAAACAAAAATAATTCGACTTTGACCCCTCCTAGACGTCAAAGTTCTATAGAAACAAACAAATCATTTGATTATATATATTTGGTCCTTAAACTTAATTTGTACATACTTTATATTTTGTACAACTTATCTTCTATGTCTCATAGTGCAACTATTAATGATATATATTCAAAAATAAAATTTGAACTGTAAAACCAGTTCGGCTTATCAAGTATCACAGCTTGTATACTTATCACATTATCCGGCGGAGGGTCTGAGGGTCTTGGCTCTCCATTACCCCCCCCCCCTTCTTTTTCACACTTAAGGTTACTCTTAAATCTAATAGCACAAAGACCAATTAGACCCGCTGGCGTAATGCCACACAGGTGAGGTTTGGTTTATTCAAGGCCACAGATAGGTAGCCCGTCAGGAAAGTATGATTGTATGACCACAATCGTGTGTTAGCTATGTCATCTATGGAAAAATTATGCAAGAATCTTAAAGAAACTGCCCACTTCCTGATGTCGTGGGCCCTTCCCAATATACCAGGATTACTTTCTCGGATTACATCTACAAGCAAGAATGCTAATTTTCTTCTTGTGACGCGCTTACCTGCACTATTGACCCATAAAGCTCCCTGCTGTTGAGGTGTGACACTCTCAAAAACTTGATCAGAGATTGCACTGGGCATAAAACATGGTGTGTGTCTCCACGCTTGAGCGCCGGGACAGTAAAATCAGAAAATACATGCTCGCTATGTTCATTCTTAGCGACAAAAGTGGGGGATGGAGCAATTTGTACATTAACGTTGCATCTCAAACCTGAGGCAATTAGGTTCGTTGCTCATCGCCGCCAGCTCAGACACCCTGTTACCTGTGGCCAAAGCCATAAGGAACACAGCCTTCTTTAACAGTGAGTCGAAATCCGGCGCATGATTATACTTGCGCGAATGAAGTAAAGATAATGCTTTGTTAAGTGACCAGGTAGGCATGAGCTGACGGGGTGGTGGGCGAAGCTTGAAACATGCCCTCATGAACCCTTTCTTTTCTGCCTGCGGTATATAGATAGCCCTGTTAAGTCATAAAAGGGAATTCTGATAGCTGACAAATTTGTTTTCAGTTTTATTACAGAAAGGCGTTTTTGTTCAAATAAGTAGTCCAAATACTTGAAGACCAAAGTTACTGATGCGTCAGTTTGCACCGTTTCTACTATCCAGGTCGTAAAAGACTTCCAATGCGATTGATATTGTCTCCTGGTAGAAAGAGTATACTGATTCAGAAATTTATTAGTGACGCTCTCCCCATACGGGGTTAACCATTTGGCATTCTGAATGTCCAAAAGGCAAAAGTCAGCAAGGTCTCTAGGTTGCCAATTGTCTCCAAGTAGAAGTACGAGATCGGGAGTGACACCAGGTTCTCGCACCACATTTTCAACTGGTGATACCACACCTGAGCCGGCCATAGAGGCGCGATCATCGAGACTAAGCCCCGGTAATCCCGTAGTTTGTGAACTACTTGACACATGAGTGAAGCGTCTGGAAGCGGAAACAGATAGATGGAATTCCACCTGTTCCAGTCCTCCATCAATGCCTCTGGTCCACCGCCGAAGACGCTTCCCGGCGGGTTAGGTAGAAAGGAAGCCTGTGGTTTTCCTTGGACGCGAATAGATCCACTTGTGGACGGTATGGCTCTGCAATCATCTGGTTGAAGATGTTTTGCTTGATAGGCCATTCTACTTTGGTGATCTGTCGCTGTGCCAGGGCGTCTGCCCAGACGTTCGCTACGCCTGGGAGGTATGATGCATGAAGATGAATGTTCAGCTCTTCCGCCAGAACAAAAATCTCTTCCGACAACTCTAGCAACTTCCGAGACCTCGTTGAACATTGCTTTTGAATGCAGGCTACCGCATTCAAATTGTCCATTCGAAAAGCTACTGATTTACCCCACAAGGTGGAGCCGTGTTCCCGAAGGAAAAATAAAGGGACTAATAGCTCTTTCACATTGATGTGAAAACTCTCGGATTGGGACCAAAGACCTTTACCCTGATGGCCTAGGTTTGACTGATAACCCCAGCCTATTGTCCCTGAAGCATCTGTGTCTATCCATACCGTAGGTGGAGGAGACGTCCACGTCATTATTGAGTGCAGTGTTTCTCTCCTCGCCCAGACTGATAGTAAGTTGTGAATTAACGGTGGAATTCGCCACAACTTTCCCGCTGGCTATGCTATATGCTCAGGCCCAATCCCCACTTTTCCTATTTTTTTTATTTTATTTTCCTCTATTTTATTATTTTTTGTTTTGTTTGTATTTTCTTGGGGGTGGCCGACTCAAGACAGAGCAAGAACAGGAAAACACAAAACACAAGACAAAACAGCGAACAAACACAGACAAAACACAAAATTCACACACATCTATGTCACCCAGGAGAATACTACCATGGCAATACTACCCTCTGGCAACAGCGGGAAATTTTTGTTTCCTTTCAGGATTAATCTCTTTACTTTCAACCGGCCCAACTTTACAGTTAATTGAATCCAGTTGAGAGAGCCGACCAGGGATCCTTTTGTCCTTCTCGTGGTAGTCAGACTGTGGAGAAAAAAAAAAAAAAAATCTTTCGAAATCTGTTGCGATTGTCCACACTCTGACTGAGAGTAAGATATGTTGTGTCCCAGACCAGTCCTATCCACTGAATTACCCGTGTGGGAACAAGGTGCGACTTTGCCAAGTTAACCTTGAACCCTAGGGATTGAACATGGTTTATAATTTGAGTGAAATGGATTTTGAATTGACTCTCTGACTCTGTCTAAGTACCACTACACCTTCATCCCCTGATTTAACATTGGCATTAGGGGGATTGCCTGACTAATTTCGTGAATATTCTCGGTGCAAGGTTCAACCCGAATGGCATTCTCTGAAAGACATAAGTCTGATGCTCTATGTTCAAAGCGAGTAATTTTTGGAACCTTTTGTTTACCGGGACGTGCCAATAGGCTTCTGTCAGGTCTAATGAGCACATCCAACCTTGCGGCGGAATTGTTATCCTGATGTGATTCACAGTGAGCATCCTAAACGATGTGTTGTGATTGTGTCGATTCAAACAAGACAGGTCTACGACTGGTCTCATCTGAATACTGTCCCTCTTCGGTACAAGAAAAAGTCTGGACGTGTAAACTGGGCAAGTTGGATTGACCGGGACAATGATATGCTTGGTGATCATTTCCTGGACGAGTGACTCCACCTCTAAAGATACATAACATGATTGATTTCTTGTGGTTGACGTAAATGAGGTCGCCGGAGCCACCGCCAGGTTATGCCCTTGCGCAGGGGTGTAAAGAGTACTTAATGATTTTACTTAAGTCCAAGTAAAAGTATGTACTGAAAAAGTTACTGAAGTAAAAGTAAAAGTTCCCAACTAGAAATGTACTTATGTTAAAGTAAAAAAGTATCTACCGAATGAATTACTTACGTACCAAAAGTAAAAGTAATATCCCAATCTATTACTATATAATATATATATATACTGTATTTACACTATACAGTATATATATATATATTGTTACGTATCTTGATCCTCAAGTGTTTAACTTGATGAATCTAGATAGCACAGAGGTATATTTTAAGGTATCAGTCAGCTGAAGGCAAAACAAAAGTAAAATCTAATAAAAAATATTTCCTGTTGTTGCTTCCTTTCCTTTTGGATTTTAGGACTTGGTATCCTTTATTGACTGATACTCTTTAATTATGAAAAATACTGAAACTAATTAAAGTCATGTAGTATTTATAAAGAATTATTATTTAACCGAAGCTTAGTAGGCTATGGTTATGAACCGAATAAGTTATATCTAAAGAAGGACTATTAATTCTATAAAAAGTCTTGAAAGATAAATATTAAAGTAAGAATATTTCTGTCTCTTACCCTTTTTGAAATGAATAGATAGTTTTCTTCTATGTCCTTTTATTTATATTTAATGTAATTCTTCTTGGTTCTTGTCTTACGTTAACAGTATTATATTATTATTATCATCAGGATTTATATCAAAGTCACATAAAAAGATAGATATATATTTAATAATTAGTTAAATGTATTTCTTAACCACGTAACATTGAGGTTTGATTATGAGTAAAGTAAGTTACAGGATCGCTTCATAGATTCGATTCAGGTCTCACTCAAATAATATGAAAAGCAAAAATAATATTTTGAAGCTAAAAGAATTTTCTTCAGCTTAGGAAATCACTAGAAGTAACATTAAAACAGCCATGTTAGTCTAAGGCGATATTACTAATATGAGACAATAGTATCACCGTACTAAGCACCGTTAAGCAATGTAAGCTTAATTAAAAGAAAATGAAAGAACTCGTAAGTATTAATATAAAACAATAGTATTACTTTCATCATAACCCAATTACTTAAAGAGTTGCTTTAGTCCACAAGTTAGTCAACTAAAATAGTTAAGTACATAATTAGTAGCGTTAACGTTAATTCGCAATCAAATAGTTAAGCGCATAATAGTAGCGTTAACGTTAATTCCCAATGACATATCTCACTAACCAACATAACGTAAGTGTTTCCACCGAACACACTTAACACACACTTATATAATCTGACTGACAGTCACAATCCCATTATAATACTTCACCCCGTCTTCCTCCAGCTGCAAGTTCACCTTCCTCAACTCCAAATGAGACTGATTTGAATGCCCCCTACTCGGGTCTTATATACTAAACAATGATGGTGTAGGAACGAATCAGGAGGCGGGGGGTAGTGCCCGCTCCAATCACAGCTCCTGAGTTGCATGGTCCAATGGAGTCTCCTGGCGTCGATCATACGTCATAGCGTCGGGTCGGGTCATCGAAGTAGTTTGTAGGGTCCCCTATGACGCACGCAGGTGTGAAGGCTTGTTTGCTGGTATGCGGACGAGCTGGTTTCCCACTCGCTAGTTTGCTCGCTGGTCTGCTTCGCCGCTTGGGTAGTTTGACACTCCTTCAACTCTAATTCTAACTCTTAAATTAACATACAGGGCTCCGTATGTCAGACCTCCCCCCTAGAAAAGAGTTTAAGGAGTATAGTACATAATATTAAACATAATACATAAATAGATTCACCACCAGATTGGCAACAGCAAGATTATAATGAGGATATAATAAGGATATCACCCAAAGTAGGCAACGTCTCCAGTTACCACATCAGAACATAGCCGGAACGTAGCTGGAGCGTTATTCGAACTGCAAGGCATCTCACAGCTGAAGGCTTAAAAGCGCACTACTAAAACATGATATTTACCTCGCTACAAGGGAGAGCTAATTGCCAAAATCCTCTCATTAAATTAAACTACTGCGGTATGAGGCCAACCTGGTAAATGCAATCTTTGATCCGTGGCAGTGGGTAGGTATCGTTCTTTGTTACAGCATTAACTTGCCTATAGTCCATACATAACCTATGGCTCCTGTCTGGCTTTGGCACAAGTATGACTGGACTACTCCACTGGCTTAAGGCCCTTGTGATCAGCTGGTTTGAAAAAATGAAGTCAAGCTCGACCTGCAGTATACTCCTGCGTTGTGGTGAGACACGGTAGGGGGATAGTTTAATGGGAGTTGCATCCCTACGTCGATGTCGTGCACGGCCAAAGAAGTGAGCCCTGGAGTATCACGGAACACACTGGGAGACTGAGATAAAACAGAGATTAGTTGGTTCGCTTGATCAGAGGGAAGATGACATAGTTTAGATGGTAATTCCCCCAAGCTACTGAATTATACTGAAAGTTGGATAGGCTACATGACAAGTCAAAGTCTGCATGGATACCTTCAGGCTCTGGAACAGTCTGTTGCGGGTCAGTAAGAGAACTGAAGACTTTGTCCGTACCAGGCTGCCCACAGGTCCTGACATTCACTGCCACAGTGGGAGAATCTGGAGGAGAGGAATCAGGGGACCTATGGTAGGGTTTCAACATATGTATATGGAATACTTGCGTGGGCTTTCTCCTGTCTGGGGTAGTTACTAGATAATCGGTAATGCTCACCCTCCGAATGATCTTATAATTTATGGGCCCCTGAACTTGGCAGATAAAGGTTGGCCAAAAAGGGGGAGCAGGACCAAAACCTCATCACCGGGCTGAAACTCCCTCTCAAAGTCTTTTCTGTCATACCAGTTCTTCATGGAGCTTTTAGCCACTGTCAAGTTTTGAGTGGCAAACTCACATGAAGATCTCAGCCGGGTTTTGAAATCTGAAACATACTTGAGGAGGTTTTGGTTCCCCTCCTGGCCAACTAGGCTATCCTGCAAAAGTTGCAAAGGACCTCTTACCTGGTGACCGAAAACTAGCTCATTAGGGGAAAACCCCAGGGATTCAGTTGGAACCTCACGAGTAGCAAATAAAAGAAAAGGTACCCCCTTATCCCACTCAACTCCGGTCTCTGTACAATATTTACGCAACATTCCTTTTAATGTCTGATGATATCGTTTGAGAACCCCTTGACTCTCTGGGTGGTAGGTGCTAGACTTAACATGCTCGATACCCAACTCCTTCAGGGATTGCTGGAAAATGTTAGAGGTAAAATTAGTTCCTTGATCACTTTGCATCTCATGGGCGAAACCCATTCTGGTGAAGAATTTGAGCAGTTCCTTGATGACAGTTGGAGCAGAGGTAGTCCTTAAGGGTATAGCCTCTGAGTAGCGAGATGCCATGTCCATAATAGTTAATAAATAAATGTTACCTTGGGAAGTCTTAGGCAATGGACCTACAATGTCCACTACCACCCGAGTAAAAGGATTCTCGAAAACGGGCAAGGGCACCAGAGGATGTACAGGCACCTTCTGATTGGGTTTTCCTGTCATCTGGCAAGTGTGACACACTCTACAAAACTCCACTACATCTGCACGCATTCCTGGCCAGTAAAAGTGGGCTCTGATTCTGTCTAGAGTTTTTCTCACACCTAGGTGTCCTGCCAATGGTATACAATGTGCCATTTCCAAGATATCTCTACGACAAGGTTTGGGGACTACTACTTGATGGACGTCCCAGGCCCCGTCATCGATTGGTCTGTGTGGCGGTCTCCATCTACGCCACAATACTCCTCCTTTGAGGTAGAAACATTCACCACCCTCCTTCTCACATTCCTCTTCACTCACGGACCTGGCAGCTAACTCCTTGCATTCACTATCATCTCTCTGTAGCTCTACCAGGCCACTAGGACAATTTGGAGGGGTTTCATGGTCATCGTTAGGGTCAAGATGAGCCATAAAGGTGTCAGATAAATCCACCTCAGTCACATCATCAGGCACAGTTGGAGCGGCATTCACACTCTCATCATCCCTTTCATCAACTCTTACATTCGGTACATTTCTGTCTGAGGGAACTGCTACTTGAGACATTGAACGTGTGACAGCACACACAGGGAAAACTGTTGGCATCTCCTTTTCGAGCTCACCGGTTAGTGGCTCATTAACAGGGGAAAGTGACAAAATGGGGTCTGGTCGGACGTTCTCACCTGCTACATCATTCCCCAAAAGGAGTGTTACCCCAGGCACAGGGATATCTTGGGACCTACACAAAGCTATGGTGGCCTCACCCTGTAGTAACTCACATTCAATTTCGCCTTTTACCGAGTGTGCATAAAATTGGCCTCCAGCACCTCTCATTACAACTGGTTCGCCAGGTGGGCACTCAGTGTAAGGATTCACCATGAGGGTGCTAGTAGAACCTGTGTCTCTCAGAATTTTTACCTCATGCATACAACCATTTAATCTCACGTTTTCAGATGAAATAAAGGGACGGTAACTGTCCTGCACTGATGGTGAAATTATTATTGGCTTAACCCTAGTGGGTTGCACCACACATGCTGCTACACCCCTGTCTAGATGATTTACGTTAGCTGCTAGGTACTCCTTCTGTCGAGAGTCCTGCATTAAAGGAACTTTTGGTGCTAGGTACTCCTTCTGTCGGGAGTCCTGCATTAAGGGAACATTTGGTGCTAGGTACTCCTTCTGTCGGGAGCCCTGCATTAAAGGCACATACGGAATTTGAGATACGGCGGAAACTGTCTGCCCCGATCTCTCGGTTTTCTCCTTGGCCCAGCACTGATAAGCTAGGTGGCCTCTCTGGCCACAAAAAGTACATACTTTAGGGGATACGGGAACGTTCCCTCTTTGAGCATTACTATTACTTTGGGGCCCACCTCTGTTACCATTGCCCTGAGACGCATTTTTAGTTACAATAGTATCACCGTACTAAGCACCGTTAAGCAATGTAAGCTTAATTAAAAGAAAATTAAAGAACTCGTAAGTATTAACCCTTATTTAGCGGCGAGCAACATAAGTCGAGTTAAATAAAGCTGGACTATGTGGCGGCGCTCGACATAACTCGAGTGGCAATTTCAGCACGTAATGTGGCTGAGAGAGAGAGACAAGTGGTGGCAGGAGACTAGCGAGCGTATGACTGCTCCAGACCACCGCGGCGAACGTACTGACACAAATCTCAGCTCCCTCCTCCTTCTCTCACTCGCTACATACTCAATTATGTACTGAAAGTACCGAATTACCTGCTTTTTGCACTCGCGTTGCACGGTTATTGCAAGAAAACTATCCATCATACAAGGATCGTTATGGTGTCATTCGAAAGCTCTGTTTATGCCCTTTCAGGGATAGGTACTTGTTTTACGTTCTGGGTCTTATTTAGGCATGAAAATGATCACGTAAACAGCCCTATTTTGGCTAAAAACACCCCGCTGTGCGGTACACATAAATAAACCGCATAGGCCGCTCGTAAGGTGTTAATATAAAACAATAGTATTACTTTCATCATAACCCAATTACTTAAAGAGTTGCTTTAGTCCACAAGTTAGTCAACTAAAATAGTTAAGTACATAATTAGTAGCGTTAACGTTAATTCGCAATCAAATAGTTAAGCACATAATAGTAGCGTTAACGTTAATTCCCAGTCACATATCTCACTAACCAACATAACGTAAGTGTTTACACCGAACACACTTAACACACACTTATATAATCTGACTGACAGTCACAATCCCATTATAATACTTCACCCCGTCTTCCTCCAGCTGCAAGCTCACCTTCCCCAACTCCAAATGAGACTGACTGATTTGAATGCCCCCTACTCGGGTCTTATATACTAAACAATGATGGTGTAGGAACGAATCAGGAGGCGGGGTGTAGTGCCCGCTCCAATCACAGCTCCTCGAGTTGCGTGGTCCAATGGAGTCTCCTGGCGTCGATCATACGTCATAGCGTCAGGTCATCGAAGTAGTTTGCAGGGTCCCCTATGACGCACGCAGGTGTGAAGGCTTGTTTGCTGGTATGCGGACGAGCTGGTTTCCCACTCGCTAGTTCGCTCGCTGGTCTGCTTCGCCGCTTGGGTAGTTTGACACTCCTTCAACTCTAATTCTAACTCTTAAATTAACATACAGGGCTCCGTATGTCAGAATATATATATATATATATATATATATATATATTCTTTTTTAAACAGACGAGGTTAAAGGCAATAGCGGTTTCAGCATTCAGGATTTTATTGTTACAGCTTTCAATAGTTCTAACAATTTTCCTCTGGGGTTCAGAGATGAGGTACAAAAGGTTAGCAAAATTCATGGTGGATCCAACGTTTCACAAGTAAACATCTTGCATCTTCAGGGAATGGAGAGGTAATGGTTAGAATAGGGACAATGCATCTTATTTATACAAAATTCGAGGATCAAGTAGAGGGAGGTGGGCGGAGCTACTGGGTGTGTGGTGGCTGTTCATTGGTGGAAGGTAGCCTGTTCGCGAGACGGGCACTAAATCTTATTGGTGGTTGGTTGTTGGCTGTGGGTGGCTGTGATTGGTTGGTGTTGTCAGTTGTGTGTTGAGAGTGGAGGCGTAAGGAAGGGGGGCGCGGGGCGGGAGGAGGGGAGGCAGCATGCCTGTAGCGTTTGCCTGAAGGAAGAATTTGAAGGTCTTGTGTTTGCTTGTTGATGCTGGGGTTGAGTGTTTGGATGTATAGAGCTTCTAAAATAGCTAGTCTTCTGGGGTCTGATTCTTTGTCGAGTATGGTGGTTTGTTTGTCTAGGTCGGCGCGAGTTAGGGCAAGATGGTGGGGGGCTTGATAGTGATCTTTTATAGCGCCAGATTGAAGGTGGAGGGTTAGTCGACGGGAAAGGCGAGTCTGTGTCATTCCAACATAGGATAGGTGTCCACAGTCCCCAAAGGTGCAAATATGCTGGTATATCACATGATCGTCTTTCGTTTGGTTGTTGGTGGAAATTGGGCGGTTACGGAGGACAAGGTTGGAGGTCTTAGGAGATTTGTAGTAAATAGTAAGTTTGATTTTATTGTCAGGGTTGGTTGGGAGGACGTTTTTGTTAATTATTTCTTTAATAATGGATTCGTCTGTTGTGTGGTCGGAAGACATGCAGTTTCTGTAAACAAATTTAATGTCATTGGCCGGGTTGGTGCTAGGGGGGTCTTGTTTGTACCATTTTTCTAGGGGGTGGTTGATGGCATTGGTGACGTCAGTGTTGGAATACCCATTGTTGACTAGGACCTGGGTGAGCCTTTACAGTTCATTGTGTGTGTCATTCCAGGTGGTGCAATGGGTGAGGGCTCTCCTGACATAGGCGGCGATGGTGGACTGTAGGTATCGTTTAGGGCATTCACTTTCCCCATTAAGACATTGGCCATTGTTTGTAGGTTTGGTGTACACGGTTGTTTTGAAGCCGTGGTCATGGAGGGAGACAAGGAGGTCGAGGAAGGGTACATGTCATCAGTGGTTTCTTCGTACAAAGGAGTACAAAGGAGTACAAAGGAAATCAAGCAACAACAGGTCTAGTGACCCTTCTAGGCTGCTTGTCCTCCAAAAAACTGAGGATCAAGTGTACAAACAGTGGTTTAGAGTGGGTAAGGGAACATTGGAAAGGGAACTACTGCCCTGGAACTAATGTCCGTGGCAGGATTAGGAAGTTAGTAGGGGACAGATGGGTTAGTAACTGAGGGGGGGATAAAATAAAGTTATTCATTTACAAACGCAGTCAGTCGCGGGTTTGATGCGAGATATTTGTCTAAGCGGAGTTTAAATGAATCAACGGTGATGCAGTCTATAACGTCTCGGGGAAGCCCATTCCACAAGTTGACAACTCGATTGAAGAAGAAATTCTTAGATTCGTGTGAGTTAAAAGATTTACCAATAATTTTGCAACCGTTTCCCCGCGTGTAATTAGATTGGTTGATAGTGAAGTACTTACTACAGTTCAATGTTGTCGATGCCTTTGATGATTTTGAACACTTGAATTAAGTCACCTCTTAATCTGCGCTGTGTTAAAGGAAATAGATTTAATTCTCTAAGACCCTCTTCGTATGGTTTGTTCTTTAGGCTAGGTATCATTTTGGTAACTCTACGTTGAACTCGTTCTAGCTTGTTTATATCTTTTTGGTAATAAGGGCACCAGGATTGAACGCAGTATTCCAGAAGAGGGCGGACTAAGGAATTGTAAAGGGTTAGGATAACTTCTTTGGATTTATGCTCAAATGACCTGCCTATAAAGCCAATTATTTTGTTTGCCTTCTTAACAACTTCTGAACATTGTTGACTCGGTTTTAGGTTACTCGATATTGTTACTCCCAGATCGGTTTCTCTGTTTACATTCTTAAGCTGAGTGCCATTCATCGAATAGTTTGCTTTCTCATTTAGGTATCCGATATGTACTTTACATTTATCCGCATTGAAACTCATTTGCCAAATTGCGCCCAACATGACAATTTATCTAGATTGTGTTGCATATCGTCAACTTGTTCTTTTGAGAGTACGCTATTTGCAATTTTTGTATCGTCAGCAAATTTTGAGATTGTACAGGTGAGACCCTCATCTATGTCGTTGATGTAAATAGAAGAGAATTGGTCCTAGTACCGATCCCTGGGGTACCCCGCTACTTACATTGGTCCATTTAGATGCCTTACCGTTTATGACTACTCTTTGCTTTCTGTCGCTGAGCCAATTTTCTATCCATTTCAACACACCGTCTTGTATTCCATGCGCTTTTAGTTTTAGCAGTAAACGTTTGTGGGGAACTTTGTCAAAGGCCTTTTGAAAATCAAGGTATATATCTACAGCTTTACTCTCATCGTAGAGGTTGAGGATATCGTGGAAGAAGTCTAAGAGGTTTGTTAACCTAAGAAGTGCGCATGGGGGGTATGAGACACCACACTCCTGTGCTGACGTATTTGAGCTGTTCCCATCACTAACATAGTTTTTTACCATAAATAGCATTAATACTTATCCATATGCGCCTATTATAGGTTGATTATAAAGGTATTAACCTGTTACAACAATAAAACAAGTGGAAACAGTGTTTGGATGGTCAAAATCGGCGATAAAGGCCGGGAGTTACATAATGTATGGCTGAGGCAACCTCCCTGCCCTCCTCCCCTCCCCTTGTCTGGAGAGACACTGTTATGCAATAGACTCTCTCTCGCTCTTTCCCACGCTTGGTAACAGCGATGACAACGCCCTGCTACCAACTCGCTAATGTTAGCACGAAAATAGACCACAGAATAAGGGAATAACAGGGAAAATAGGTGATAACTGAAGGAGGGGAAGAAAGTGGGGAAGGAGGGGAGGTGGAGGAGTGATATTTGGCATGGCCCAGGGGCAAAAAAAACAAAAAAAAAACACACATTTTGGGTGTTTTAAATGGATTTTTTTTTCCCTTACTCTTAAGAGTCTTCCCACAGTCCGCCGGGGGAACTCTTAAGAGTCTCCCTGCAGTTCCCGGGTTAAACAGGAACGTTTTTTATGAAAGCCGTGTTGACTATCTTTAAGTAAGTTATTTGCCTCTAAGTGATTTACGAGTCTGTCTCTTATGACCGTTTCTAGCATTTTACATACAATTGAGGTTAAGCTAATTGGATGATAGTTACTGGGTAGGGATTTGCTGCCTTTTTTGAATATCGGTGTTACGTTGGCTAGCTTCCACTGATCAGGCATAGTTCCAGACTGCAAGGATTCATTGAATAACAATGTCAGTGGTTTGGAGAGCTCATCCTTAGCTTCCTTTAGAACTCTAGGCGAGATTGTATCAGGTCCAGGCGTTTTATTTACCTTGAGTTTATCTAAACAATTCAATACTTCTCTCTCTTTAACGGTGATATTGCTTAGAACATCTGAATTATCAATCTGAATCGGCGATGGTGTAGGGATATCACTGAGGTCTTCTGTTGTAAAAACTGATGCAAAGAAGGTATTGAGGGCATTACTCATTTGTACTTCGTCTTTGGTGTATTCTCCATTTTAATCGACTAACGGTCCTACAGTTGTGAACAGTTCGTCAACAGTTCGTATGTGGAGTTGAGTCCGGAGGCGGCCATGAAGCGCTGCTGGAGTTCCCTGAGTTCGCCCAGGTCCTTCACCCGCACGAAGATGTCATCGATGTACCTGCAGTAGACAGTGGGCCGGTGGGCAGCCAGGAGTTCCTCTTCGATAGTTCCCATGAAGAAATTGGCGAACAGGACCCCCAGGGGGCTTCCCATCGCTACACCGTCGATTTACCTCCTTTTGTATAGATCTTGTACTAACCCAGATAAGATATTTACGAACAACAAAGTCCATCATAACTACCATATAGAACAACAAAGTCCATCATAACTACCATATAGAACAACAAAGTCCATCATAACTACCATATAGAACAACAAAGTCCATCATAACTACCATATAGAACAAGGTCCATCATAACTACCATATAGAACAAGGTCCATCATAACTACCATATAGAACAAGGTCCATCATAACTACCATATAGAACAAGGTCCATCATAACTACCATATAGAACAACAAAGTCCATCATAACTACCATATAGAACAAGGTCCATCATAACTACCATATAGAACAAGGTCCATCATAACTACCATATAGAACAAGGTCCATCATAACTACCATATAGAACAAGGTCCATCATAACTACCATATAGAACAAGGTCCATCATAACTACCATATAGAACAAGGTCCATCATAACTACCATATAGAACAAGGTCCATCATAACTACCATATAGAACAACAGGTCCATCATAACTACCATATAGAACAAGGTCCATCATAACTACCATATAGAACAAGGTCCATCATAACTACCATATAGAACAAGGTCCATCATAACTACCATATAGAACAAGGTCCATCATAACTACCATATAGAACAAGGTCCATCATAACTACCATATAGAACAAGGTTCATCATAACTACCATATAGAACAAGGTCCACTTACTATAAGTGACCATTTGCCAATCATATTTACATTATCAACAAGTCCAATTCAAATACCTATCAAAGAGAGATTACACATGAGTAAGGCTAATTGGGATAACTATAAAAATGACCTGAGTAATTATAATACACCTAATTTACAGAACAAAGGCACAGATGACATTGAGGTGGAAATAAATAAGATAACACATCAAATCAGAGAAGCTGTAAATAGAAATATACCGAAAACTAAATATAAGACATTGCCGCACAGTAAAACAACACATAAACAAAGGCAGTTACAAACTATATTCGCTAATTTAAACAACTACATTCACTTATTTGGTGCAAATAAAATTGTGATGGACAATATAAAACGAGTACAAAATGAACTAAGAGAAGAGGCATTGGAGATGTCGAGGGCTAAATGGGACAATATTATATATAACCTTAGTGAAGAGAAAGACCCCAAAGTATTCTGGAGAAGTATAAATAGAATAATAGGTAATCAACAGGATACAATGACAATTATAAAAGATCATAATGGAGTGGAAATTGAAGAAGATGCAGATATTGAGGAAGCTCTCAGGAGAGAATGGAGTAAAGTATTTAGAATCAGTGAAGAAGAGAATGAAGAATTTGATAGTGATCATGAGGAAGAAATAAATAACTGGATGAATAATAATTTTCAAAGAACTCAGCCTCACGAGATCATTGATATGGGTAGACTAAGAGAGATTGGAGCAATACATGAATTGGAGTTTTTTCACTTTTTAAGGTCGTTTAAAGAGAAAGCACCAGGGTCTTCAGGTATAACTAGGAATATGATAATGAATTTACCTGAAAACATGATTAAATCATTAATACATGTTTTTAATGCTAGTTTAGCAACTGGCTATTATCCTGATGCATTTAAGACAGCCAAAATGATATTTATACCTAAGCCTCAGAAAGACACTTCACAGATCATTAACTATAGACCTATATGCCTACTTGAGTTCATGGGAAAATTATTAGAGAAGATCATAAATAATAAACTAATTCAAGCAATTGATCAACATATAAATCCACGACAACACGGATTTAGGAGAGGCAGGGGAACACAAACAGCTCTAGCTATAACAACAGAAATTATTTCCAAAGCTAAATCTCAAAACAATAGTTATTTTAGTCCTACGTGATGTCTCAAAGGCATTCGACAAGGTCTGGCATATGGGCCTAAAGTATAAGATACTACAATTAGGATTACCAAGTAATATGGAGAAAATTCTTTGTAATTATCTGAATAACAGATATGCCCAAATTAATATTAGAGGTATTACCGGACCAAAATTTATATTATTAAGTGGAGTACCACAGGGAGGTTGTTTATCCCCCACTTTGTATGCGATTTATACTTCTGATATACCTCAACCAACACCATTTAGTGAACATGTTATCTTTCCAGATGATATTACACAGATAATTGCAACACCAAGTAAATCCGTTAATATAGCAATCAGATGTGTGAAGAGAGCAATAGAGTCAATAAATACATATGAAAATAAGTGGAAAATTAAAACCAATTTGAGAAAATTTAAAGTAATTCCGTTGACAAAAAAACACTATCCACAACTGGTAATAAATGATAATATTATTAACTATTCCAATGATGGAACTATACTTGGCATGAAAATTACAAAAAATGGATATCACAAATTTGTAAATGAAAAGGTAGGGAGAGTAAAAAGATACTTAATGACATCACAATTTTTAGAGATACTTCAACGAAAACTAAAGAAAAACTACATGTCACTGATAAGATCTATTCTTACCTACCCAGCAGTACCATTAAACATTATTAGGCCTAATTTAATGAATAAGTTACAAGTTTGCCAAAACAAAGCTTTGAAATATATACATACAGTTAATTACCCAAATTTAGTTACTAGTGAAGAGTTACATGCAAGGTCAGATATGAAACCAATAAATATAATATTGCACGAACAGGCAAAAACAATATGGAGCAAAGTAGAAATGCTAGAAATAGGTAATCAAAATAACATGCTAAATCCGGATGAAAATTTGATAAGATTAGAGCCATATATCTTTAAGAGTAGTAAAGACGTATCTCAAAACAATGATCCTGTCCCTATATATACATTTAACTAATACTTAAAGGGAAAACTTTACTTATTGTGACACTCAACTGACAGAGATAACCAAATTATGACATACCAAACTAGATCAACCAAAAGGCTCTGTAAATATACTGTGAGGTAGAGGGCCCACCACAGGCTGTTTACATCCTAAGACATTACCGTTTGGGGGCCAGCATTGTACTTACCATGGTAGCACCGACTGTGGGGGTACAATCCGTGCCATATCATAACATACACGCAGTACCACATTAACCGGATCAACCTAATGCGACCCTCTGGAGCTGGTGCACTGCTACAGCAAACATAGGTTGTATCCTTATATCTCGATGTTCATCCATCGCACTTGGTGGGTACAACATAGATATTTAAGTAAGAGAATTCATTAGAGGTGGAGTGAGTGAAAATTAATATATAATTACTATATAATATTAAGGCAAAATCTCTGATTATTATTAGCAGTTACAGATCGGAGATAATAGTTGGTGGCTTGTTTCGGCCATTGACTGTTTTTCTGATCAGTGATAGCAGTATAATTGGGAGGATGTCATTCAATAATAAAATAATTCATAGATAGAGGTAAAATAGGCATGATAGTCTATACTTAATGGGTAAGAAAGAGTAATTATTAAAACTTAGTAAATTGGGGCAGAATTTCCGATTAATATTAGCATTTGTTGGTCGGAGGTAGTGGTTGATGATTGTTATCATTAGCTATGCCTCTGACCAATGATAGCAGTATGATTGGGAGGATGCCAATGGGTAAGATATTTCACTAGAGGTGGAGTGAGTTAAAATTATATATAATTACTATATAATATTAAGGCAAAATCTCTGATTATTATTAGCGGTTATTGATCGGAGGTAATAGTTGGTGGCTTGTTGCAACCATTGACTATTTGTCTGATCAGTGATAGCAGTGTAATTGGGAGGATGCCATTCAATAATAAAATAAATCATAGATACAAGTACAATGGGCATGATGGTCTATACTTGATGGATAGTACAATGGTCATGATGGTCTATACTTGATGGATAGTACATTTGATGGTCTATACTTGATGGATAGTACATTTGATGGTCTATACTTGATGGATAGTACATTTGATGGTCTATACTTGATGGATAGTACATTTGATGGTCTATACTTGATGGATAGTACATTTGATGGTCTATACTTGATGGATAGTACATTTGATGGTCTATACTTGATGGATAGTACATTTGATGGTCTATACTTGATGGATAGTACATTTGATGGTCTATACTTGATGGATAGTACAATGGGCATGATGGTCTATACTTGATGGATAGTACATTTGATGGTCTATACTTGATGGATAGTACATTTGATGGTCTATACTTGATGGATAGTACAATGGGCATGATGGTCTATACTTGATGGATAGTACATTTGATGGTCTATACTTGATGGATAGTATATTTGATGGTCTATACTTGATGGATAGTACATTTGGATTGATAATAGTGATAATAAATAAAGCAGAATTTCCGATTTCTATTGGCGGTTGTTGATCAGGGGTGGTAGTTGGTGACTGGTGATACTCATTTCTATTGGCGGTTGTTGATCAGGGGTGGTAGTTGGTGACTGGTGATACTCATTTCTATTGGCGGTTGTTGATCAGGGGTGGTAGTTGGTGACTGGTGATACTCATTGACTATGACTATGACTAGTAATAGCAGTATAATAAAAAAAAAAAAAAAAAAAAAAAACGGGGAAGGAGAGAATAGAGAAGTGTTCATATATACATTATGCTATTCCAATTATACATACTCTATTGTATGTATCAATTAAAATGTATCATTTAATTATCAATTGGATTGTTTTCTATTTTATTGTATTGACTCGTTACATATATATAATGTATGTATATTTAGGTGTATTATGCAGCAGGTGTTCACTGAAATGTTTATCTTAATTAAAACTGGCTTTTTGTACAATTAACTTAATAATGGACGAGCAGGTCAACACATATATATAAATGATATAACAAAGTAAGACTGACTACTAAAATATATTTAAATTACTGAATATTATATAATGTTAACAATGAAGCGTTCTGGTTGAGCCCAAAATCTTTTACTCTCTAACTATATTTCTAACTTCTATCTATTCTTCACCTATTATTACACACCCCAATACCCTCCAAGTTAACCCTCCAAATAGTCTTCCATTCCAAAGTCCCAAATTCCTCCAATCCATTATCAGTCTGTTTCTATCTTTATTCTAGCCATCAGTCAGTCAGTCAGTTCTAATCATTACCTCTCCATTCCCTGAAGATGCAAGATGTTTACTTGTGAAACGTTGGATCCACCATGAATTTTGCTAACCTGTTGTACCTCATCTCTGAACCCCAGAGGAAAATTGTTAGAACTATTGAAAGCTGTAACAATAAAATCCTGAATGCTGAAACTGCTATTGCTTTTAACCTCGTCTGTTTAAAAGAGAATATATATATATATATATATATATATATATATATATATATATATATATATATATATATAACCTCGTCTGTTTAAAAGAGAATATATATATATATATATATATATATATATATATATATATATATATATATATATATATATATATATATATTCTCTTTTAAACAGACGAGGTTAAAAGCAATAGCAGTTTCAGCATTCAGAATTTTATTGTTACCGCTGGAATACAGCTAGAATGTTATGTTGGAATGACACAGACTCGCCTTTCCCGTCGACTAACCCTCCACCTTCAATCTGGCGCTATAAAAGATCACTATCAAGCCTCCCACCATCTTGCCCTAACTCGCACCGACCTAGACAAACAAACCACCATACTCGACAAAGAATCAGACCCCAGAAAACTAGCTATTTTAGAAGCTCTATACATCCAAACACTCAACCCCAGCATCAACAACCAAACACAAGACCTTCAAATTCTTCCTTCAGGCAAGCGCTACAGGCATGCTGCCCCCCCTCCTCTCGCCCCGTGCCCCCCTCCCTTACGCTTCCACGCTCAGCACACAACTGACAACACCAACCAATCACAGCCACCCACAGCCAACAACCAACCACCGATAAGATTTAGTGCCCGTCTCGCGAATAGACTGCCTTCCACCAATGAACAGCCACCACACACCCAGTAGCTCCGCCCACCTCCCTCTACTTGATCCTCGAATTTTGTATAAATATGATGCTTTGTCCCTATTCTAATCATTACCTCTCCATTCCCTGAAGATGCAAGATGTTTACTTGTGAAACGTTGGATCCACCATGAATTTTGCTAACCTTTTGTACCTCATCTCTGAACCCCAGAGGAAAATTGTTAGAACTATTGAAAGCTGTAACAATAAAATCCTGAATGCTGAAACTGCTATTGCTTTTAACCTCGTCTGTTTAAAAGAGAATCTATTACCTGGCTATACTAACATATATATATATATATATATATATATATACTGTATATATATATATTTTTTGTTTTTTATTTTTCCTGTTGCCCAGGATATCTAGCGGATCAGCCCCAAGCTCCCGAGCAAGCCCAAGGCCCATAATCGAGTATTTATATTATTATTATATTTGTATTTTATTTATAGGCCTATATTTATTTATTTGATTTATTACTGTTGTTATTTATTTTATTTTATTTATTTCATTTTATTTATATTTTTATTTTATTTATTTTATATATATACCACATAAATATATATATATATATTTATGAAACCTTGTATGTATACTGTATATATATTTATATATATATATATATATATATATATATATATATATACAGTTTAAATAGATACCCACACACACATACACATATTTTTGTTACCATTCATTATATTTTGTTTGACACCTTGTATATATATATATATATATATATATATATATATACTTATATAAAAGTGTTGTACATTGTGGCAAAGATATACAATTGTATAAACATTCTCATATATTTACATAACAATAACAATGCATGGAAACAATTGTGCATAGCTCGCGAACCAATTACGCTATATTATTTTGGTTGTCACCATTAGAAAGAGCACAATTTTCCGATTCCGGTGATATATACAGTTATATACGTATCCAAGCAAATAACGCAACGACGAGGTGGGGAACAGCTCGGAACCCGGCTAGCGTCGGCGGAACAGAGACGGGTGAAGCGTAAATATTCGCATTTTGGCTCTTCATTTCAAATATTCATAGCGCAAAAAGTATTTGTCGTAGGAACTTCTAGTTTTATTTATACTCATCAGCATTATTTGCCGTATTCATACAGCCTAAATTTAAGACCATACACTTCGTAACAACGAAATAAATCGAAAATGTTATAAACCATATCAATCAAAATCATATATTTTGTTTTTTCGGTCACTGCTTGAGAACTATTGAAGATAAACAATTTCTGTTTTCAGATTTGGAAAGAGGAGAAAAAATACTATTATTTGAGCAAAACAAAATACATGGTCATCACTCACAATTTAGAGATAAGACGGTGTGAAGACAATTGCATGGGAAATAATTGTATTCCGGACTCCTTTACACTTTCATATTTCGATTTATTTACATTTTGTTTTGTTTTATCATGTACTATAAATATTCCTCTTTCCATTGACATATGATACATCACAATAAACAGCATTCTGGTGGATGAAAATACAGAAAAACACAAGGCTTCGAAAACTCGCCCAGCCTGGTATTTCATGGCAAATTTAGAGAAGGTCTTACCATAATGCTGGGATCACACATTCCCGTATATCGCTCCCGACAGCTCCCGTCAGGCGTAATCGCCAATTTTGTGTTCTGACGGGCATAGTCCAGCCGTGTACGCCCATATAGAGCACGACTATTGCACTTCCCGACAGACGTACCATGACGGGGCCAGTGTTACGTCAGACGTAATGTAGTCGTATGGAACTACGTATGTGCTTGCGACATGCGTAAGCATGTCCCCGTTAGTCCGCCTGGGCTGCCCGATTTGCGGGAACACAGGCCACGCCCATGGCCACGCCCCCACAAGACCTGCGTAGCTGAGGCCGTACGTCTTGGGAGTGTTTAGGACTTACGTGGACCGGTTCCGGACAAGCGTAGGCACACCCCGTCAGTCCAAACACAGACAAAGACAGTCTTTGTCAACCACGTAGGTCTGGGTTGGAATCTGGGAACTACAAAAGGGCAGGGCTGGCCACAACTTTCCCATTCCCACTCCTGACTCGGCACCATGAAGAACATCGCGGAATACATCCTGGAGGAGTTCAAGATGGTGAACTCCCTAATCAAACCGGAGAACAGGCATAACACTCGGCTCATGAAATGGATCATTTCCTACATAGAAATGTTAGAACTGCTTGCAATAGCAAACTACATCCATCAAGATGAACAAGAGAAGAAGAATGAAAGGAGCAAGAGGACAGTGTGGGTATGGCCATATCTACAATGAAGGCCTGAACATGGCCATTATGAGAAGCTGATGCAAGAGTTGGCCACAGAATGTCCACAACTGTACAAAAACTTCACCCGGGTAGACAAACAACTATTTATTAGTGGCCCCTCCATCATTGACGAACATGCCTATTACATAAGGCATCCTCTTCAAACACTAATCCGCCGTAGTTTGAATCTACCGCGCAGAGCATTTAAAAACTGAGGAGCCTTCATCATGAGCGCACGCGACCTCACTCATGGCTTCAGTCATTATGAATTGGGTTCTCACTACGAAAAAACTTCGTAAAAAATAAAAACAAAAAGAAAATAAGAATAACTATCCAATAAGCTTTCCATCATATCGTGGATGTACTTGTGTGGATTTCTGACCAGACGCTGAATCAGGCGTCATTCCTCCTTCTTTGCTCTGCGCTCAGCCTGCCCGGACGTACCTTTCAGGCTCCGCTGGTTCCGCATTCGTGGCGTCCCTAGTGAGTTTTTTCTCATTTGTTTACTCTGGGATGTATCGAGTAAGGTTAGGATAGGCGTAGCAGGAGTGTCCTGGGCTGGTTGCCCGCAGTGCAATGTATTTTGAGTCGTTTGTATGGGGCATCTATTTCGGATGTACCCTCGTGGTCCTGTTGTGGACACGTAAACTTTTCACAGTTTGGTTTAGTTGGTGATGCAGGCGGCTTTCATTACGCGTTAATAATTGCTGCCTTTTATCCTTCTGATGAGGTAAGCTGTGTGTTTGCTGACGTTCCCAGCGTATTTTTCTTCACTTAGTGAAGTTTTTTCTGGGTCCGTGTCAGGCTTCCCGGGGTTGGGAAGTTATCGCTTCGGTGGTGTGTTGGCGGTGGTTCCTGTTGTGATATTCCAGTGTGTGTTTATATTTCAACTATTTTCATGCCGTCTACCTAGGCCTAGCCAGCCGCTCGTAGCTTTGCCACATGTCTAGTGTTATTATTTATTTTATAAATATGCCCTACTGTGTCATGTGTATCCGGGTTTTAGTTGTGTATTGGCTAATTCCTCGGACTATATTTGTTTCCTGGTTTAGTTGTGTATTGGCTAATTCCACGGATTATGTTGTGACCTTGGTTAGTCGTGCGTGTCTCTCCTCGTGTCGTATTGTTCAGATGGTGTCTGTTCAGGGTGGGGTTTGCCTTCCGGCGGGTTTTTCTCGGTTTCACCGTGAAAAATCCTGACCGATGAGCAGTGTTAGGCCACACGTGGTTTTTAACACTGGCTGGTTCCCCGGCGAGGGGAGGTGTCTGTGGCTCTCCAGGACTGCGTATCTGTGGGTGCCTGGTTTCAGGCCTCCTTTATAATTCCCGGCGGGATGGCTGTACCCATCCTTACATATATATTTAGTTATATATAAAGAAACGACGTTCGTGAGAACACTCGTTTTTTATAGGTTTTTCTACCTGGTTTACGACAACCACGGGGAAAACCTAGCTGTTGTTTAGGCGTTCCTCCCCGGCGATCTTTTACAAAGTAGTGGGGTCAGGAACTTGTGGGGTTAACTTTTAGACTTCTCACCCGGCGGGTGCACCTGAGCAGGGTGGGATAAAAAGACTTAGGTCTCTTATAGTTAACCAATCCATGTGAGTGATACTCTGTGTATCGCTGCCTTTACTTTTACGGCATTTGAAGGATCAGTGAGGTTTAACCAAATCGATTTCCACACCCGGCGGGTGCCCCTAAGTAAAGGAACTAAGGAATTTTTAAACAAATTCAATTTCGATTAACCTTAATTGGGTGATACTTTCAGTATCGCCGTCTTCTATTTTTACGACGATCGTTTGGGACAATTTGTTAAAAAATCAGATCTCGTATATTCCTGCCCTGGGCTATTCTACTAAAATATTTCAAGGGCCGGCGTCTTTATGAGGGGGGGCTTTGTTACAAAATTGAATCTTGAGACAGTCACCACCTCCTACAGACTATTAGTGCCATACTGGACCATTATATCAGAGGGTATTCTTCATGTTCTTAGCTAAGAAGACTTGTTTAGCCTCTTTATACCCAGCCGCGTGGCGAGATGTGTTAGCTGTGTCTTTGCATCCCGTTACCCGGCGGGTTATTAACACTTGTATGCGAACACTTGGGTTAACCTTATGAGCATTAATTCCTGGAAATTTTTCTTTATTTTTCCAGAGCTGAGCTCCGGCGGACCAATACAGACCCGGCGGTAGTTCCTCACACCAGTCTCTGTCATGGCTAATGTGACCCCAGTTTTTGCCCTGTGCATTACCCCTACTTGCGCGGGTATCCCAATTTTTGCACATACCCTTTGCATAAGGTGTGTTAGATGTCTAGACCGTTCAAGGGGTCTCTGGGTTACACGTAATTGTTCTTTTTGCTCCCAATTAACCAATAAAGTCCTGTGTGACAATGACAAGACCGCGGCGGTAGCGTTGAGAGAGGTCAGACAACAAATGTCGGCCTACACTACCATTGTCGCACATAAGTCACTTCAATGTGACAACGTCCCACTTTGGGATAAGTTGCTGTCAGAGCACCCTCCCCCTAAACGTACCTCTAGAGTAAGGGGTTTTAAGCCGACAGAGACTAGCCAGGATTCTGTATCGTCTGTGGAGACGTTTAAACGCCCGAGAGAGCCTACTCCCCCGGCAGCCACCTCCTCGTCGCAGGCGAGATCGAGGTCAAGGTCACCCCTCAGACAACGGTCTTCAAGTCGGGCCTCTTCCCCGGCTACTAAGAAGTGCAAGACTGAAGCTTCCCCCAGGGGCCAGGGTGGTGATTCTTCCAAACCTAGGTCCAGTTCGCGGTCACACCGTAGCCACAAATCCTCCAAAAAGGATTCCCATAAGAAGTCCTCTCGACATTCTACTAAGTCTAGTGCATCTCATCGTACCTCTACACCTGACAATGTTTCTGTTACAGCCTCAGAGTATAGTGAAGCGCCTGTCCCTAAACAAGATTTACCTATTGATATTTTAACCCTAGAAATGGAGAGTTCAGGATATTCAATAATTGAGAATGTTTCAGACTCTCAAGAGAGCGTAGGCCAGAGCCTCGGTGTTTGGCGGTTTGCTCAGCCAGGGTCTGACCATCCACGTCCGACTCATACGAGTCACACAGTAGCCGATGTCCACAGGGACGCGGCGACCCCATCCTCTATCCCTGATTTATCTTGGAAACAAGGTGCCCCTGCCTCGGCGGGGTCTTCTCAGGAGGATCGGGAGGAACAAGATGAAGTGTCATTAATTTCAGATAGGGAAGGACAAGGGTCAGGCTCAGGCCTGGACGCCGCCCATGATAATACTAATTCACCTGAAAGTTCTGCACCTAACCAGTTTGTTACAGCACAAGAAATTGATGGGTTACTTACTCATGCTCTATCAAAATTCTTTAATCAACAACGAGAAAACCCCACAATGGACTTGGGGGCTCCCTTGACAGGTTCTGCGGTACGGCCTCTGATAACGTCAATCGATTTATCTAAGATTCCTAACCCTCCTACTCTGTCACCGGCAGGGAGCTCTAAGCCAGCTACGGCGGCATTCACTACGTCAAATGTCAGGGTCATTACGGATGTTAATCCACCCCCTCTAGACAAAGCGCCTCTTAGAAAGGTAGCTATGCCCCTGCTTTATGGGCCAGACGAGTCATGGGTCCCTTTGAACCCCTCTAAGCCAGAGCTTGCCCAGCCTACCTTGTCAGGGGAACTCCCGGTACCACGTGAGTGGTTTATCCAGGGAAATAACTCAAAGAAATTAAGGGCATTGGATGCCTTGGGTAATGTTTTGGACGTAAATATCAAGGCTATACCTAGTTATTATCATCAGGATTATTTTGTTTATGCATCTAAGCCTGCTTTACCCCCTGCCTCAGCTTCAAAACTTTTTTCAGACTGGTCTAAGCTGGATGGGTTTAATGATATTAAGGCTCTGTTGGCTATTACTCCTGAACTAGATTTACAGACCGTCACAGACGAGACAGCTAATCCAGTGTTGAAGGTGGGACAGTTAGGACCAGGACCTTGGGTGGATTGGGAGGTAGAGGCTCAAAACTTTGCAACCACTTTCACTTCTAAATCTTCCCACCAGATCCCTCAGGATACACATACATGGTTCTCAATGCCGGTAGGTTCTGCCGGCGGAGTTCCGTCAGCTTTATTTTCCTTTTTAGCTGCCCCTAAGATTAATCTTTGTGAACTAAAGGAACCATTCATTACCCCTACCCCTTCTCACCTAGACAGAGAATTTAGGCTAAGGGGAAAAGCTTTCCGCCTGTTTTCACAGTACATAGTTTCTCAACAGGTGGCTAAGTCTTTACTCAGGTCTACTCAGGCAATCGCAGACGCGGATGCTCGAAGATCAGTTGAATTATCCCGGCGTCTGATTCTTCAGTCGTCAATTCAATCCTTAGGTGACATACGCACAGCCTTACTTGAGGCGGTGCGAGCACGACAGGATCTTAGGATGTCATTAGTTCGCAAGCTGCCTGATCGCATTGCTAACCAGGTGGTAATGTCCCCAGTACTTACACCTTCTTTAATGTCCCCTGATATATGGCGAACAGTGTTTAACATGAATTTACACTTTCTCCTCCACAATGCAGAACTTCTGCTTATCAGAATTCATTTATCCCCAGAGCTACTACTCTTTGGAATTCACTTCCCTCGAATTGCTTTCCACAAACTTACAATCAACAAATGTTTAAATCCAGTTGTTACAAACATTTTATGAATGGAGGATGCCTTTAGGCACATGGACCTTTTTGTTTTATCTGTGTTTTTCCTTCCTCCATTCATTGTCTCTTAAAAAAAAAAAAAAAAAAACATGGCACAGGCCGTGAAGCACAGTCCCGCACAGGCTAAGAAACCCGCATTTAACTTCCCCAAACCTAAGCCTCCTACTAAAGCTCAGCCAAGGGGTTCTAAGCCGTTTCTTCCGCCTAAGTCCTCCCAATCCCCCCTGGGTCAGTTCAGGCATAGACAGAGAGGGTTTTCAGGACAGAGGGGACGCGGCCAGTATAAGCCGGGGCAGGGCCAGTCTTCGGCCCACACCAGCCAGCCGGCGAAGCGTCCAACACCACCAAACCCACCATCAAAAAACTAAAGTCTTTCTCACTCCCAGTGCCTACTTTAGAGCCGGAGGAACCGAGGGAAGTACAGCCGGCGAACCCTTGTCTGCTAACTGGGTCGTTCCGAACGTGTCACCAAGCATGGCCGTTAAAAACCTGGGCACGGATGGTGGCACGCAAAGGCATCACTTGGCAGTGGCTCCGGCGACCTCGCTTACGTCAGCCGACAACGGCAAATTGTGTTTCATTAGAGGTGGAGTTGCTGGTCCAGGAGATGATTGCCAAGAATGTCATCATCCCGGTACCCCCAGATTACCCTGTATTCACGTCAAAACTGTTTTTGGTTCCCAAACGGGACAGTGTTCAGATGAGGCCGGTCGTAGACCTGTCGTATCTGAATCTTCACATTTACAACGAGTCTTTCAGAATGTTAACAGTTCATCAAATCAGGCTAACACTTCCGCCGGGTGGCTGGATGTGTTCCCTAGACCTGACAGACGCCTATTGGCACGTGTCGGTCAACAAAAGATTTCAAAGGTTTCTGGCCTTGAGGATCAGGCACCAAAATTTTGTTTTTCAGAGGATGCCGTTCGGTTTGAACCTAGCACCTCGATTATTCACGAAACTAGTCCGGCAAGCCCTGATGCCATTGTTAAAACAGGGAATCAGAGTGTTGTGGTATCTAGACGACTGGCTGGTGGTGGCAGAGACACAACAATTATGCATAAAACATGTCAATATCATTTTAAATCATGTCAAAACTCTAGGCTTCAAGGTAAATCTGGTAAAGTCAAACCTTGTTCCCTCAAGAGTAATTCAGTGGATAGGGCTGGTCTGGGACACCGCCGCTCTCACTCTGAGTCAGAGTGTGGACAATCGCAACAGGTTTCGCAGGAAACTGTTCAGGTTTCTTCACAGTCTGACTACGACACGAAGAGTCTGGGAGTCTCTGGTCGGCTCTCTCAACTGGATTCAGCTAACTGTCAAGTTGGGCCGGTTGAAAGTAAAACGATTAATATTGGAGGGCAACAAATATTTCCCACTCTTACCGGCGGGAAAATTATGGCCCATACCAAAATTAATCCACACCTTACTAGCGGTCTGGGCGAAGAGGGAAACATTGCACTCAATCATGTCATGGACCTCTCCTCCTCCAACGGTATGGGTAGACACGGATGCGTCAGGCACCATAGGGTGGGGATTTCAGTCAAATCAGGGGCACCAGGGTCAGGGACTTTGGTCCCACTTAGAAATCTCTCACATAAATGTCAAAGAGTTACTAGTCCCATTGTATTTCCTTCAGGCTCACGGCCCGGCGTTACGGGGCAAGTCAGTGGCCTTCAGAATGGACAATCTGAATGCAGTTCACTGTATTCAGAAACAAGGGTCAACGAGGTCAAGGAAGTTGCTACTCGTGTCGGAAGAGATTTTTGTTCTAGCCACCAGTCTAGATATTTATCTTCACGCATCTTATCTCCCAGGCGTAGCGAACGTCTGGGCAGACGCTCTGTCCCGGAGACAGAGCACGACAGTAGAATGGGAGCTCAAGCAACCCATTTTCGACCTAATGATTGCGGAGCTCTCCCATCCACAAGTGGATCTTTTTGCGTCCGAGGAGACTCACAAGCTCCCTCTATACCTCACCCGCCGGACGATAACGCCGGCAGGGGGGCCAGACGCCCTAGTGACAGACTGGAACAGATGGAGCTCCATCTATCTGTTTCCGCCGCCAGATGCGTCACTAATGTGCCACGTAGTGAACAAACTACGAGTTTATCGAGGCTTAGTCTCGCTAATCGCGCCCCTGTGGCCAGCGCAGGTGTGGTGCCAGCAGTTAATAATGTGGTGCCCGGACCCGGTATCGCTCCCGGTCGGGTACTTCCACTTAGACACGATTGGCAACCTAGAGACCTCGCTGACTTTTGCATTATGGACATTCAGGAGGCCAAGTGGCTAGCACCATACGGTAGGGATGTGACCAATAAATTGCTCAATCAATATACTCAGTCTACTAAGCGACAATATCAATCTCATTGGAAAGCTTTTACTTCTTGGATTGTTAGAACGGAACAAACTGTACCCTCAGTGGCATTGGTTTTTAATTACTTGAACTATCTGTTTGAGCAGAAACGTTTATCTGTGGTTACTTTGAAGAATCACTTAACTGCGATTAGAGTGCCCTTTTTCGACCTTACAGGTCTATCCATACCGGTGGCGGAGGAAACAGGATTTATGAGAGCGTGTTTTAAACTCCGCCCACCTCCCCGTCAGCTCATGCCTACTTGGTCTCTGGACAAAGCTTTGTCTTTACTTCATTCTCGTCGGTATCAAAATACTGCAGACTTTGCTTTAATCTTAAAGAAGGCAGTTTTCCTTTTGGCTTTGGCCACCGGAAACAGAGTGTCTGAGCTGGCGGCGATGAGCAACACACCTAATTGTCTTAGGTTTGGTAGACTTAATGATTCAATTTCCATTGCACCCTCCCCGGCGTTTGTAGCCAAGAATGAGCATAGTGCACACGTGTTTTCTGAATTCACGGTGCCGGCGTTAAAAATGGGAAAGGTGCATCATAATTTATGTCCAGTGCAAGCTCTAACCAAATATTTAAGAATAGCTCCTCATAACCCCCAAGGTGCTTTATGGGTAGCGAGTACGGGTAAACGCTTACTTAAACGGCGATTAGCCTCTCTTCTAGTAGAAGTCATTAAAATGAGTAATCCCGGCGTTGTGGGTAGGGCCCACGATTTACGCAAGTGGGCGGCCTCTTTACGTTTCCTGAAAAACTTTTCAGTTGAAGATATTGCGTCCACACAGTTGTGGGCGTCTAATCATACGTTTCTCTCTAGATACTTGTCAGTTGCTCTAGACAAACCTTCCTTACCATGTATAGCTTTAAGGCAGAGGGTCTAGGTGGCCCTGCAGTCACTTATGTTTATTTTAAAGGAAGGGGGGGGGGGGGGGGGGGTGCAGTCAGTTGACATAGGACACCCTAGACCCCGCCGGAGTATGAGAGCTGTGATACAATTTAAGGTTGAAATGTGATATGAAAATTTCTCTGAGAGAATTTGTGCTAGTACAAAGTTTAGTACAAAACAACGGTGTTGTTATAGTAGTTTTAGCTGCGAAAGCAATGTAACATTAGTTCAATGGAGTTCATTAGCAATTGATCTCCACATGTATTTTGGGGTTTATGATGTGCACATATAAACTTATAACTTATTATTTGTCACCACTCGTTGAGTGGGGTGCCTTTTGTAACTACAGATCTGTGTTCAGAATCTTCAGGGTTACCTATTTTTGTCAGGCAGGCTTCTTTGAAGCACGCACCTGCCTGAACCCCCTTTTTCTTGTATATTTCCGGCCTACGCCGTATTAAATACATTTTTCAAAAGTAAGAATACTATGTGGTTGTTTTTATTATCTGCTTTTCTAGAGTTATGATATGATTACGAATGTCCCCCTCCAGTCTTAGATATCAGGCATGTTCGTCAATGATGGAGGGGCCACTAATAAATAATAGGTTTGACTCCTGTAAGGAGATAAAGAAAACCTAATATTTAGTAGTGGCCCCGTAATCATTGACGACTGGGGCCCTCCCGACCGTCCCCTTCCCATTCGTTGATGTATTAAGGATTTTGGTTTACTTGATATGTCAGTGAAGGAGGAATGACGCCTGATTCAGCGTCTGGTCAGAAATCCACACAAGTACATCCACGATATGATGGAAAGCTTATTGGATAGTTATTCTTATTTTCTTTTTGTTTTTATTTTTTACGAAGTTTTTTCGTAGTGAGAACCCAATTCATAATGACTGAAGCCATGAGTGAGGTCGTGTGCGCTCATGATGAAGGCTCCTCAGTTTTTAAATGCTCTGCGCGGTAGATTCAAACTACGGCGGATTAGTGTTTGAAGAGGATGCCTTATGTAATAGGCATGTTCGTCAATGATTACGGGGCCACTACTAAATATTAGGTTTTCTTTATCTCCTTACAGGAGTCAAACCTATAATTTGATGTGATAGTGGAACGTGTCACCCCCCTCATTCAGAGGAAACCTACATTCTGGCGGGAACCCATTCCTCCTGGTCTGTGGGTGGCCATCACCCTACGTTTCCTCGCTACGGGTGATTCCTATAAGAGCCTGCAATACAACTTTCGTGTTGCCCACAACACCATCAGCCAAATTGTTCCAGACACCTGCCAGGCATCATTTCTGTCTACGGAGATCAGGAGATCAAGACGCCACAATCGCCTGCTGAATGGAAGGAGGTTGCCAGCGGCTATGAGGAACGATGGAATCTGCCGCATTGTGTAGGAGCCATTGATGGCAAACACATACGGATCCAAAACCCAAACTTTGTGGCACATATTACTTCAACTACAAGAAGTTTTTTTCCATTGTCCTGATGGCAATTGTTGACTCCAACTACAAGTTCATTTACGTCGACGTTGGTGCCATAGGGTCAGAGTCTGATGGTGGTGGCTTTGCACACACCAGTCTGTCTAAGTTGCTTGAGAGACAGAACGCAAATCTGCCACCCGCCGAGGTCATCTCTACCGATCCCACTGGACCAACCACGGACTACTTCTTAGTAGGTGATGATGCATTCCCTCTGCGCGCCTACATGATGAAGCCCTACCCCCTACGATCCCTCACGAAACTGGAACGAATATACAACTACAGAATCAGCGGGGCCCGCCGGACGGTAGAGAACGCCTTTGGCATTCTTGCCAACCGCTCCCGGGTTTTCCACACTGCAATATCTCTGAAACCTGAATGTGTAGAGGTTGTTGTGTTGGCCTCATGCATTCTGCACAACATCCTACGAGGACGAAGCCCACCCCAATCAGAGGTAGATCAAGAGGACCCACACACCCACCAACTCATACCTGCCGCCTGGAGGAGTGACCCACCTGTAGGAAACAACATCACACACGTGTCCCGCAACACTGCAACCATGCTTGCCAAGGCACAACGCAACTACCTCAAGACCTACTTCTCTTCCCCTCAAGGATCTGTGGCTTGGCAGGATGACAGGATTTAGGTGAGTTACATTTACTTTAATACTTCATTGAAAATTGTAAGATTTTCCCCTGTTTACTTATTATTTTGCTTTATATTTTAGTTTCATCTTACATTTCAGTTATCGAGTCTTTGCCAGTTTGCTTTGTATTGTACGTTTATCTTTTAATTTGGATTTTCTTTAATGTTTTAGGTTCTTCCATATTGTTTTTATTTTATATTTTTATATTTCCTTTAATTACTTAAATTGTACCATGCTTATTTAATTTTCCATCTCTGACTTTTATATTTCATTCAATTTTTGTATTTTTTCCATGTTTCCTTTGTTTTGTACTTTATGTTTTACAGTTATATTTAATTTAAGTTGTCAGTCAAGGATTTTCATAATTATTATTAACCCGTCCAGCCCCGGCTAGTTTTGTAATGTTTGTTCACTAGAACCCGGCCGGTTTTCAAAAAATTGTTTTATTCCAGAAACAATAGCGAATGGGTTAGGAATGAAGGAAAAACCACGAAAAACCGCTCAAAAAGCTTAAAGAATGGTCCTACAGAGCCCCCGAAAACGTATTTTACAAGAGTAAAAAATTGAAGGCAATTACCCCAAAAAACCAGGTTATTGCGCGCTCACGCGCACGCACGTGGACTTTGAGAGTTTTCAACCATCGGCACGGTTGCGTGGGATACGTACACAGTTCCCATACAAATCTGAGCCCTCTTGAGTGGCTACACCTGAGGTTACGGTCGGCGCAATTAGGGTCACGTGCCAGGCGCGTCTCTGGGGCTGTGCGTTACATACATCGCCGACGCGTCAGGCACGTCGCTGGGGCTGTACGGGTTAACCATATTATCATTATTGCGTTTAAATTAATTATTTATTTTTTATGCTTACTCATTACTTTCATTATAGATTGTATTTGTCATCTTATTAATCAATAATTATGATAAAATATTGGAAATAGAAACATACACGTCATTACACAAATACATATATTTTTTCAAAATACAAATTAACATTTATTTACATATAGAATTATTTACATATATTACATGTAGGGCTACTTCTTGGGGCTCTCCAGGGTTTGGTTAACGGGATCTATGGCCGGCCCGGGCGTACCTGGATTGAAAGATGCAGGTGATTGTTGGGCCGACATCATATCAATGAAGGTGGTGCCAAACTGCCCCAGGTCGAACGACGTGTGGCTGGGTGTGGGGCCAGTAGGCGGGACGAATTGGCGAGGGGGTGTCGCTACACGTGGCGGCACCAGCAATGACTGAAAGGCTGCAATCTGGTGTGCAGGTAGCACAATGCCCCCAGCAGCAGGCTGGGGCTAGGTCGGCAGGGTGGGAGGAGGCATGGTGGGAAGAGGCAGGGTGGTTGCCAGAGTGCCCTGGTACATCAGTGTCTGTTGTATAGGATGCTGCTGTGCCAGGGGTTTGGGTTGGGGCGCCGGAAAGCCAAAGCTCCTGTGGGCGTGAAGCAAGAGGTCCGGACCAGGCCGGGTCACTCCCTCCGCATGGGCAAGCTTGAACCGGTCGATGGCTGCCAAGAGTTCCAACTTCAGTTGGGAGTTATATGCTGGAGGCAGCCCCACACAGTCTTAGGCCATGCCCTCCAGGGAGTGGCGCCAATACTTGTGTTCCGGGTCCTCGACCACATCGAAAGCCTTACCCAGGTTCTCGCGCAGCTTCTCCGAATTTTCAAGGACCTTGAACAAGGAACAAGAGAACATTAAACACACTAAACATAATATTTTCATATATGACCAAGTATTAATTTTAACCAATTACATTTTGCGGTATTCTAGGAAGCCAATATGTTCAAAGTTATTGTTGATAGTATGGTGTGAAATCATGACATCTTTAGTATTATTATTACTTTATGTTATTCTAATAACTTTGGAAACAGAAACACTTTATCTAATAATAGCATGGAATTGCAATGGGGTGCCAACAATGAACAATGTTACTAATATTTCCTCTACTCACTTGCTCCAGGGTCCCGTGTGCTGAAGTTGAAGGGACAGCACCAGGAGGCTTCCCCTTCTTCACCTTCCGCGCAGGCTGGGCGATGGCTGGGGGTGTGTCCTCCTTCTCCTGACTGCCGGCAGAGGGGTCATCCACTTCGTAGACTGGGGCGGCAGGTGCTGGGGTGGGGTCAGGGACAGGAACAGCAGCAGGCCCCGGTGCGGCAGCTTGGGCAGCAGACTGTTGGGACATGAATGTATAATTAGTAACATGTACATTATGTGACGCACCCCAGTGCTGTGCAACGCAACCTGATTGTACTCCTTGGCACTCGACTGTACCGCCCGTGATCTGGCTACCGTCAGCCGCAATGTATATTGAGTGTGACAACTTATAACTATGTTCTTTGTATCTCTGCAAAGGTCTCGTCATGTGCTAACCAGTGGTGGGTTTTGTTTTAAGCCATGTCGAGACCTTCCATTTAATATGTAGTATCAATAGAGAAGTTGATAGATAGGACCATGGGAGTTCAGAGAGAGAGAGTGAGTTGGGCTTCAGAGCAAGAGGGTAGCAACGCGCCGCGCTGCCGGCCGGGTGGTTGCCAGACGTATGGACTGGTTGGCAGCCTTGCGCTTATAGCTAGGCGCGATAGGGTTGGTAGTCCATTGTTGCCTGCCTGGGCTGGGCCCATGTTGTCGTACAGCACACTGCCTGGAGGTTGGCTGCGTGTTCCTTGACCAGGTTGCCTAGAACCTTTGAGATTCTAACATCCCTTGCCCTCTCTCCCAACTTCTCACGGTTGCACTCTTTCTCTCTGACGACATTACTCTCATTTCATTCTTCTCTCTATTTAAATGCATAACCTTCCCTTGAGGTCCTAAAGGAGTTTCAGCACTCACCTCTCATATTACTCTTAGGACAAGCATATATTTACATGTATTAGATTTAAGGGGTTAATGTGAACAGCGATCTTCTTGATGAGGATAGTTGGTGAACGTTCTACATGTTCACGAGTTATATGCCCTGCTCATCATCCCATTTGTGACTAGACTGGTGCCATGTGTAAGAGCCCGACCATGCCCAGGAGTTGTCTGTAGAGGGACGAGGACTTAGCCTTGATTTGCATACCGAGCCAGGAGCGAGTGTAGCACCCGAGATTACAGCTCGCTCGTAGTGCCGGTATAGTAGAGTAACGTAATTTATCTGTCCTTGTGTTCTCTACAGTCTTCTCCTGGGTTCTCGCTTTCGGTGCTGGGACTCGTTGTTCCTGTGACTTGGCCTGCTAGCTAGAACACATGGGGATGATGAGTGGGATATATCTTTATTTTACTATGCATTGCAGCTCTCTTTAAGTATATATCTATAACACTTTACAATACACATTACTCACACACAAGACAACACTATTAATACTTTCATGTATCAATTAACTGCACTGTCGTTTTGCTGCTGTGTCCGGAGTTCTGTTGCGTAGGGCGCATACGGACTCGGAGGGGAGACAGAGTGAGAGAAGCGAAGTAGCCTATGCGGTAGTAGGCTACCGGCGCAGTACTGTTGCCTGCAACCTTTTAGTTATTCCAAGTATAGATTCATTATTATAATAAGTGACTACTGTTTATGTTCCTCCCATGTGTATTATTAGGTATCTATTGGATCATGAACATCTTGTATGCTACATGCTAGTGCATGTTAGTAGGGGACAGTTAGTGTAGTGCACGCGCTTTCAAGTAGGCGTGTACATTTGTCATTTAGCATTTCACTGTCATACCTTTAGCCTGCTTCTATTCTACATTATTAGAGGCTTAATATTAACGTAGTTTCTTGAGTATTGCATTTCTTTAGTAATAACGTAACCTATAAATGTCTGAGGGAGTTTAGCCTCATAGCCTACCCCTGTTGTACACTTTCGCCGAGTTAAGGTACCTCGTTACCGTAGACGATAACTCTGTAGGGCGTTGGTGCTTTTGTTGTCTGGAGCATATAGTATTTGGGACTGGAATCGAGCGTGTCGTTGTCACTTAAGCCATTTCTGTCCTACGATCAAGAATCCCGAATATGTATTGCCGATCCAGCCGTAACAAAATGGCGACCTTGCACAAGATTCAGTAGTATCCTATCACATGTTTTTTGGAGAACTATTCTATGCTACCTAGTAGAGCTGGCTAGAATTTTCTTGCATATTGGAGGAATTTTTATTGTGTCATTATTGTATTGGTGGACTTGCAGATTGTTTCGTTAGGTGTCTAGAGTAGAGTCATTCAAGCATCTTTAACATTTTGTGAGTCGAGACTGCAATTAGTAATAAGCACTTTTGTTTTTATGAACAGCAATTGCATAACCAGCACTATGTCTAATGACTCATCATTTACGGGGGAGGATAACACGGTACAGCCTAGTGACCAGCAAGTACAGCAGATATTTAGGGAGAGGGATGCCCGGGCATTTTTGCAGACACCTTTGACCGAACAGCGCCTGCAGGCTATTGATTGTTACGGTCTTCGCTGTTTAGCCACGGTTTTGGGGCGGGACTGTCCTGACAGTTGGCCCAAGAAGAATTTGGTGGCATGTTTGTTGGGTGATGGCGATGGGGCGGTGGGTGGAGTGGGGTCTTGGGGGGTTCCCTCCAAGCCTCCATTCCACTCTACCCCTGAGCTGGGCCCTCAGCCAGCGAGTCTTAGCACGATGCAGCAGGAGGGTTCTCAATGGCAAGCTGGCTTACCCGTAAACACGTCTCGGTGTGGATCCCCCATTTTGTGCTCTCCCCCCCCCAGGCCTGTCTCCTGAGATGTTATTTCAGCTAGAACTAGCTAAGCTTAAGTTGCGAGAGAGTCAACAGGCTAGTATAGAACGGATTAAGCTGCAGGAGACTCAGATACAACAGGCTAGTATAGAACGGATTAAGCTGCAGGAGACTCAGATACAACAGGCTAGTATAGAACGCATAGAGGTTGCTAGAATCCAAGCCAATCAGGATGCAACCAGGTACCAGGCTGAAATGGATGTCGAGAAGTCTAGAGTAGAGACCACGGGGCGTCATCTCGGTGGTGGGCACCGGGTTACAGACTCGCTTTCGCATTTAATTAAGTTAGTACCCGCATTTGATGAGACAGCAGTGACTGAGTTTTTTGCTCGTTTCGAAAAGAAGTGTCGTGAGTATGACTGGCCGGAGGTTAAATGGGCAGCATTAGTTTCATCACGTCTAGTGGGTAAGGGGTTGAAAGCCTACGATGCACTGTCACTGGACGAGAGTGTCGTGTATGGACTGGTGAAGGAGGCTGTGCTCCGGGCCTACGAACTGCAACCCGAAACTTATAGATTGAAGTTCCGTGGCGTGAATAAGAAGAGCGACGTCAGTTTTATGGAGCACGCACAGGACTTAACAGATGCATGTAATAACTGGTTTCGGTCCGAGCACGCAGAGTCGGCTGAGGAAATTAAGCAACTTTTCTATCTGGAACAGTTTTACAAATGTACTGGAACCGATCTAACGCTGAACATTAAGGAAAAATGTCCCAAGACAGTAGAGGAGGCTGCCAAGATGGCAGACCTCAGATTATCATTGATTCGTGGTTGCGGTGCCGCTCAGAGGGCTGAGTCAGGGCAGAAGGGGCGCTATACCCCACCCACCAGAGTTTTCGATAATAACAAATCCTATGACACACATAACCACACTAAAAGCATTGCGCCTAATAACACCTACAAACACAAGCCTCTCCCGTTTACTAAAGGTCAGGCCCCTTCTTCGCCCGCACAAGGGAAGAAGCCCATTGGGGATGAGAAATGTTACAAATGTCAGAAGCTAGGCCATTATTCACGTGAGTGCCCTAGTAACACTCCCGCTAAGCCGGTGTCATTGGTTCACAGTATCGGTGTGTCTCTGAAGGCTGCAGCAACTGCCCGGGGTAGGTTGTCAGCAGCTGAGGCACACGCGGTAAAGAAGCGTACGGAAGGCTCGACACCTGTCCGGGACACTTTCTGTAGCCATCGGGAACACGGGTTTGTGAGCTGGGGGAGTGAACTACGGAGGGTTGACTTGTTGAGGGATACGGGGGCTTCGCAAACTTTGTTGAGGAACTTCACAGGGAAACCGATAAATGCGGCCAGAGTTGTTGTGGTGCAGGGTATAAATGCTACGAGGTCATACCCACTTGTGAGGTTGGAGTTGAGAGTGGGAGAGGTGTGCAGGGAGCTGGATGTAGGGATCGTTGAGTGTTTGCCAGTTGAGGGCGTCGACCTTCTTCTCGGCAACGACTTTGCGGTGCCCACTTCCGGGACTCCACCCTTAGTCGTTGCCGAGAGGGCGGCCGACGTGGATGGTGAGAATCGGGAATGGGTTGGGAGGTGCCAACAGGATGAGATGGCCTGTGTGGTAACCCGATCTCGCTCTGCGGCTCCTGCACAGCCTAGCACTCAACCTCGGGGACAGTGGAGGAAGGATCAGGAGAAGGTTGCTAAGGGCAGGAAAAGGGACATTGATTCTGCTGCACTTCTCGGTGATTCGGTACTTGGACCTATAATAAACACGGGAGTTGACTCTGGCCCAGAGATGGTGTGTAACAAGGCAGAGTTGGGTAAGACTTCGCGTGAGGCAAGAGCTGTAGCGAGAGCCACTAAGGCAGTAGAGCCTACTAGCCGGGGTAATGTCTTATTACAAAACCATCTTGATGCATTGACGCCCGGGGACATTAGTGAGCAGCAGCTGCAAGACGCTAGCCTAGCTCGTTATAGCAATGGTGCCATAGAGTTGGAGGAAGATGGGGATGCGAAGCCGGGAGATTTCTTTAGGCTCAACAGGATATTGTACCGCAGATTTCTAGACCCCAAATCGAAGTGGGAGGACGGTGCGAGGGTAGTAGACCAGGTGGTTGTTCCAAATAAGTATAGAGAGTCCTTATTGTGTCTGGCGCATGATGTGCCGGTGGCGGGTCATTTGGGGGTAACAAAAACATTGGCGGCATTGGGCAGGTTTTTCTGGTGGCCTGGGGTCAAGGCTGATGTCTGTGCATGGGTGGCTGGGTGTGCGACCTGCCAGACAACAGGGAAGCCTAACCAGACAATCCCGAAGGCACCTTTGTTTCCCATACCTGTCACCGGGCCTCCGTTCAGCAAAGTTGTAGTAGATTTGGTTGGCCCTTTCCCGCCTACTAGTAGTGGCAATAAATTCCTGTTGACAATCATGGATGTGGCTACGAGATACCCGGACGCATACCCCATGAGAAACGGCTCGGCAAAGGCAGTTGTTAAAAACTTATTATTGTTCTGTTCCCGTTATGGATTTCCACGTGAGGTGCAGTCAGACCAGGGGAGCAATTTTTCATCCAAATTGTTCAAGCAAACCCTTCAGTTGCACGGTATATGTTCTGTAGTGTCGTCAGCCTACCATCCCGAGAGTCAGGGAGTCTTGGAGTGGTGGCACTCGACCCTGAAGAGTATGCTACGCTGTTACTGTGCAGAACATGACACTGATTGGGATTTGGGTCTGCCGTATGTTCTGTTCGCTGCACGTGAAGTCCCAGGAGAGAGCCTGGGGTTCAGTCCAAATCAGCTAGTCTTTGGCCATAATGTGAGAGGACCTTTAAGTATGGTGAAAGAGATCTGGGAGGGCGAAGAGAAGCCGGGGTCTGTACTTATATATGTCCTTGAGAGCCGGGAGAGACTTATAGGTTGCATGGCAGCGGCAGGTAATAACTTGGTTAATGCACAGGCGGTCATGAAGCACCAGTATGACGCCAAGGTGAAGCTTCGGGAGTTTTCGGTGGGTCAGGAGGTAATGTTGCTTTTACCTTTGCCTGGACACCCTCTTTCTGCCAAGTTCATTGGGCCGTATGTGATGGCTAAGAAACTGTCCGACCTTGATTATCTCGTTGCAACACCTGACCGTAGGAAAAAACATCAGTTATGTCATGTTAACCTCATGAAAGAGTATGTGAGACGCCCCTCAGAGCCTCTCACTGTCCCTGTGCTGGCCTGCAGCGGCCAGGGTGGAGAAGGAGGTAGGGACAGTCATGCTGCTGAGGAGGATAGCTGGGACTGTGTCATTTCCGCGGAACAGTGGGCGGGGAATACTGAACAAGAGGCTAGGCAAGCTGTAAGTCACCTGCCTGAGCACCAGGGTGCTGCTGTCCTAGGCCTGTTCAGGTCATACCCCTCTGTTTTCGCCGAACACCCAGGTCTCACTACTCAGGTAACGCACGACGTGGACGTCGGTGATAATGTGCCCTTCAAGTCAGTACCCTACCGTGTGCCCCCGGTAAAGTTGCCAGCTTTACGGGAGGAGTTAAAGTACATGGTTGAGAGAGGGATGATCACTGAAGGTTATGTGAAGTGGACATCACCCGTCACGTTGCAGCCAAAACCTGACGGCAAGGTGCGGTTCTGCATAGATTTTCGTAAGCTAAATGGCTTGACCACTACCAACCCTTACCCTTTGCTTCGAGTTGACGACAGCGTGGACAAGATAGGGAATGCAAAGTACCTTACTAAAATTGATCTTGTAAAAGGCTACTGGCAAGTACCCCTGTCGGACCGAGCTAAGCAAGTTTGTGGTTTTGTGGTAGATGGCAAGACCTACCAATGTAACGTAATGCCTTATGGGCTTAAGAACGCACCTGCCACGTTTCAGAACCTGATGAACGATATTTGTGACGAAATCCCTAACTGCACGGTCTACCTTGATGACGTGATAGTATATGATGACGATTTTGAAAATCACCTAAGGCACTTAGAGACCCTGTTTGGGAAGTTCCACGATGCTGGGCTGGTGGTGAACCTGAGGAAGTGCGAGTTTGTAAAGGCTACTGTGCAGTATCTTGGCTTTGTGATCGGGTTAGGCCGGGTGTGCCCCCCCCTGAGCAAGATACAGGCTATCAATATGTTTCCCAGGCCCACCACTAAGCGCCAGGTCATGCGTTCCTAGGTATAATAGGCTATTATAGGCGCTTCATCCGGGGATACTCTACTGTCTTAGCACCGTTAACTGATCTACTGTCGAAGTCAGTGAAGTTCTGTTGGGCTGCGGAGTGTCAGAGGGCTTTCGACCTAGTCAAGCACCTGCTGTGTACACATCCGATTTTGAGGGCCCCAGACTTCTCCAGGAGTTTTCAGCTGGCGACTGATGCCAGCGGTGTGGGTGCCGGGGCAGTGTTACTGCAGACTGATTCCGAGGGCTTGGAACACCCAGTGAGCTTCTTTTCTCGCAAGTTTAATTCGGCACAAAGGAATTACTCGACTATAGAGAAGGAGCTTCTGGCTATCGTTTTGTTGCTCAAACATTTCGAAGTTTATGTTCCAGCCTACGGCCCGGTAGTGACGATTTATACGGACCATCATCCCTTGAAATTCCTAAATCAGTTTCACAATCGGAATATGCGGTTGACCAGGTGGTCCCTAATGCTCCAAGAGTATAATCTCAACATTCAGCATATTGCCGGGAGTGAGAACGTGATAGCAGATTGTCTATCAAGGGTTGATGATCCAAGATAGTCGTGCACGGTGTGTGGGTTGAGCAGGAGTAAAATTAGGCTATCATAACGCCGTCCAAAAAGATTATAAAACAATAAAATAAACGAGAAAACTCTTTCTTTTTTTTAGTTTTGTAAGTCTTTATTGTTGTAGCATAATGAATGCGATATTGTGTTTTATGTATAATTCACACTTCAGTTGTTGTGCACCTTTTGCAATTAGTGGCAGCTAAGGGTAGCAGGTCGGTTGGTTGCCTGTCAGATTTTGATAATGCTTCTAAGGTCGATTATCTAAAATCTTGGGGGGGCTGTGACGCACCCCAGTGCTGTGCAACGCAACCTGATTGTACTCCTTGGTACTCGACTGTACCGCCCGTGATCTGGCTACCGTCAGCCGCAATGTATATTGAGTGTGACAACTTATAACTATGTTCTTTGTATCTCTGCAAAGGTCTCGTCATGTGCTAACCAGTGGTGGGTTTTGTTTTAAGCCATGTCGAGACCTTCCATTTAATATGTAGTATCAATAGAGAAGTTGATAGATAGGACCATGGGAGTTCAGAGAGAGAGAGTGAGTTGGGCTTCAGAGCAAGAGGGTAGCAACGCGCCGCGCTGCCGGCCGGGTGGTTGCCAGACGTATGGACTGGTTGGCAGCCTTGCGCTTATAGCTAGGCGCGATAGGGTTGGTAGTCCATTGTTGCCTGCCTGGGCTGGGCCCATGTTGTCATACAGCACACTGCCTGGAGGTTGGCTGCGTGTTCCTTGACCAGGTTGCCTAGAACCTTTGAGATTCTAACATCCCTTGCCCTCTCTCCCAACTTCTCACGGTTGCACTCTTTCTCTCTGACGACATTACTCTCATTTCATTCTTCTCTCTATTTAAATGCATAACCTTCCCTTGAGGTCCTAAAGGAGTTTCAGCACTCACCTCTCGTATTACTCTTAGGACAAGCATATATTTACATGTATTAGATTTAAGGGGTTAATGTGAACAGCGATCTTCTTGATGAGGATAGTTGGTGAACGTTCTACATGTTCACGAGTTATATGCCCTGCTCATCATCCCATTTGTGACTAGACTGGTGCCATGTGTAAGAGCCCGACCATGCCCAGGAGTTGTCTGTAGAGGGACGAGGACTTAGCCTTGATTTGCATACCGAGCCAGGAGCGAGTGTAGCACCCGAGATTACAGCTCGCTCGTAGTGCCGGTATAGTAGAGTAACGTAATTTATCTGTCCTTGTGTTCTCTACAGTCTTCTCCTGGGTTCTCGCTTTCGGTGCTGGGACTCGTTGTTCCTGTAACTTGGCCTGCTAGCTAGAACACATGGGGATGATGAGTGGGATATATCTTTATTTTACTATGCATTGCAGCTCTCTTTAAGTATATATCTATAACACTTTACAATACACATTACTCACACACAAGACAACACTATTAATACTTTCAAGTATCAATTAACTGCACTGTCGTTTTGCTGCTGTGTCCGGAGTTCTGTTGCGTAGGGCGCATACGGACTCGGAGGGGAGACAGAGTGAGAGAAGCGAAGTAGCCTATGCGGTAGTAGGCTACCGGCGCGGTACTGTTGCCTGCAACCTTTTAGTTATTCCAAGTATAGATTCATTATTATAATAAGTGACTACTGTTTATGTTCCTCCCATGTGTATTATTAGGTATCTATTGGATCATGAACATCTTGTATGCTACATGCTAGTGCATGTTAGTAGGGGACAGTTAGTGTAGTGCACGCGCTTTCAAGTAGGCGTGTACATTTGTCATTTAGCATTTCACTGTCATACCTTTAGCCTGCTTCTATTCTACATTATTAGAGGCTTAATATTAACGTAGTTTCTTGAGTATTGCATTTCTTTAGTAATAATGTAACCTATAAATGTCTGAGGGAGTTTAGCCTCATAGCCTACCCCTGTTGTACACTTTCGCCGAGTTAAGGTACCTCGTTACCGTAGACGATAACTCTGTAGGGCGTTGGTGCTTTTGTTGTCTGGAGCATATAGTATTTGGGACTGGAATCGAGCGTGTCGTTGTCACTTAAGCCATTTCTGTCCTACGATCAAGAATCCCGAATATGTATTGCCGATCCAGCCGTAACAATTATTTATGAACTTTAAAATAACATTCAACATAACCATTCATCCTTGTAACCTTTAAATAACATGAATAAACTGGTTTGAGTTATTATGCGTTTCATTAACAAAAAATTTAAGTTAACACGATAAATTGAACACAATAATAGCATCATTATAAGCAAAATAATTACGAAAAAAAAAAAAATGACACTGTCACTGTGAAAGGGTTTGAAAACATAACAAATATCAACGTACCTCAGGCATACCAAGTGACCGGGGCTTCTTTTGACGCACGATGTGTGGCTTCATGAAGTGGAACATGTTGAGGATCCACTTTCCCTCTCCGTCAGTCGTTTGGCCCCAGCACCACTCTTCACCTTGCTGAGCCGGCCGAACCTTGAGCGGAGAGATCCCCACCACGTCTTCAAGTCGAAGGCGGTCATTGGTGGGTCCATGGTCGCAGCCTTCTCCCCCCATACAGCCTCAATATGCTCCTTGTTCTTGTGCCTGGGGTCACCCTTGTCGTAAATAAAAGGCGCATCCAGCTCAATCCAATCTGCCAGCATACGCTCAGTCTCCTCCGTCAGTAATATGTTGGTCTTCTTCCGGCGCCATTTCTTTGGTGGGGCCTGTACGCTGTTGGAAGGTGCAGGTTCTTCTTCTTCCTCCTCGTCTTCCTCACTCTCATCCTCGGGAACCTCTTCGACAGTGTCGAGCTCTCCACTATCGGGGCCGAGGTCGATAATAACTTCTTCATCAGGCGTCGAGAGGGCAGGCGGTGAGGTGGCAGAGTTGGAGGGGCCAGGCTGAGAGGGGTCAAAAGGTGAGGTGGCAGGCGTTGAGGGGTGAGGCGGTGAGGTGGCAGACGTCGAGGTGGCAGGCGGTGAGGTGGCAGGCGGTGAGATGGCAGGCGGTGAGGTTGCAGACGTCGAGATGGCAGGCGGAGAGGTGGCAGGTGTCGAGGTGGCAGGGGAAGCCTTCCTGGCCTTCTTCACGCCTTTCTTATGCATGGTACAGGGCAGGGCAGGGCAGGGCAGCGTGCAGAGGGTGGCTGAGGTACAGGACAGGGCAGGGTGCAGAGGGTGGCAGGGTGGCAGGGTTGGCTTGTTGGTTGCTGCTCCGGTGTGGTGAGAGGTGTGACTGGAGTGTCCCCCGCTGGTCCTTATATACCCCCCCGTACAACGTTGCCGCATTTTCCCGGCAACCCGCAGTGCGGCGGGGCTGCCAGATGAGCCCGGACTAACGTAAACTTTCCCGTCTGACGGGAATATTTTACGATTGACGGGAGCAGCTTACGTCTGACCGGGCGAGCAGCTACGTCTGACGGCGCTGCTCCCGTCAGCCGTAGCAGCTCGCCCGGTCAGACATAAGATTTCCCGACTTTTGACATACGGGAGCGCGGGAGCCGCATGTGATTTGAAATCCAAAACATACCGGGCGGCCTTGGCCGCACCAACCACCTCCCCGACCAGCGTGGCTACTCCCGTCATGTGTACCAACCCCCACGACTATACACAATTTCATTTACGTTTTGCGTACTATGCCCTTACGTTTTACGTAATCGGTTGCCAACTACCAATAAACCTTCGTACGGGAGTATACGGGAGCATATACGGGAATGTGTGACCCCAGCATAAGTTACATATTTAAGTTGCCGGAGCTGGGAGGGTTAAGATGCGACTGTAGATAACAGTAATTAAGAGTTTCGAATGAACTCGGAATAAATGGGGCGTACACGACGAAGTTGTGATAGATAAAATACCACAATTGTAGCATAAAAAGGTAATTTGAATGTATTAACAAATCCCTATAAGCAATGCACTAATCAAAGATACGAAGTAGAGCGGATTACATAACATAAGATGTAATCAGATATTTACTTTGACAATAGTAAATTAAGAGAAATCGGTCACCTAAGCAATATAGTGAAACAAATAAAATAACTTTAATATGAGTTACTATAATGGTGTGAAAAGAATTACGAAAACCCGCACAGGTAAACTAGACTAATTCACAAGCACTGGATAAACTAGACAACTTGAGTACATGCATTAATATTAACTCAACAGGGGGTTCTTCACTTTTTGATATGGAAGGATAGATAGATTAAAATTTGGGCATACAGTAGGTCCTAGGTAAATGATGGTAAAATAGGGAATATCTTCACAGTATACACTTTCGCCTCAACTTGGATACACAAAAGAATAATAACACATGAAGGTGAAATCTGAGAGTATTCCATTTAAGTCTGTATAAAGGTAGGCTTATATAACGTGTACACAAATATGAATTGCAATAATTAGTTAAGAATTACACTAGATAGGATTCACTGGGCAATATCTGATACTTATGAAATCACTTGTACAGATCAATATTTATGGAAGGATAGATGACTATGTAGCGTGTAAAAAAATATGAATTACAATAATTAATTAACACAGATCCTTGGCACAGATCAAATCATCAATACTTTAGGAATACTTGCATATGCTACCTTACCTTCAACAATAGCCACAAATTGAGATACACAGGACACTTAGGATAGCTTTGTGGGGAGAAGGGCAAGGTATGAAAGTCGGGGCATCGTAGAGCTCTGGACACGACGGCTGGACGTCGAGGGACCACTTCGTCAGGAGTCCAAGGGGCAGGGGGGAACAGGACTGCAGGCACCTTCTCTCTCAGGGGGCAAACAACTCCCGGACAATAATCCAGACGGAGCGCTAGTAGGCAGCTATTACTCCCAGACAATAATCCGGATGGAGTAACATACTGAGTTTGAACTGCCTTCCTATAATTTCAGTCAGGCAGGCTATATTTGGATTGTTTCTCTTGGTCAGGTTGCATTGTCATATTAACAGGGGCATAGTAAATATATAAAAAGTGGCTATGTCTAGGGCAATAATTACATGACAAATATATGTAGGTGCTTAATAATATCGCACTGAGGTTCTTGTCTTTTTTACCTCTGTTTCTTATTTCTACTAGATGGCATGATGATGTAATTCGTGATTTTGTATTCACTAGCTGGTTTGTCTGTTTGTATTGTTTATGCAATGATTTTGTTATGCGGCACTTTCTATCACCATTTCTCTTCCTTTTTCACAGGATAGCTCCTCAAGGGGGCAGAGCCCCAACGATTTAGGTATTCCCAGGGCTCTTGATGTGTAGCTTGCATAAGTACCTTTTCATCGTAATATTCGAGGGGTAATTCCGCCTTGGTCGTTTGAGTCCCGCGCTGTGGTTGGTAGGGCCGTGAGATGTGGTGATTGGTGGGGCTTGACCTGTATTGAGGGGGCAACTCACCAGTTTGCCCGAGAATTAGAGAATGGGTCAACTGGCCTAATTTCCCGTTCTTGATTTTCCCGTTCTCTGGAAAATGGGAAATTGTGTTCATTATTCTTTTCTTCTTCTGGTGCATGAATTCCATCCTCCTGCTGTCCCACGATTCTCTAACCACCGCTATTCTGTGCAGTTCTTCTTTGGATCCCGTTACTAAAATATATAATTACTGTATATACTCTTACAGTAAAAGCTGTAATGCATGCCTGTGATGAAGACGAAGCCCTATGAATGGCCAAATTTGTTATAGTGAATGTTATAGTTGTTATAGTTCATATTATAGTTGATGTTATAGTTGTTATAGTTCATGTTATAGTTCATGTTATAGTTGTTATAGTTGATGTTATAGTTGTTATAGTTGATGTTATAGTTGTTGTTATAGTTGATGTTATAGTTCATGTTATAGTTGTTATAGTTGATGTTATAGTTGTTATAGTTGATGTTATAGTTGTTATAGTTGATGTTATAGTTGTTATAGTTCATGTTATAGTTCATGTTATAGTTGTTATAGTTCATGTTATAGTTGTTATAGTTGATGTTATAGTTGTTGTTATAGTTGATGTTATAGTTGTTATAGTTCATGTTATAGTTGTTATAGTTGATGTTATAGTTGTTATAGTTCATGTTATAGTTCATGTTATAGTTGTTATAGTTGATGTTATAGTTGTTATAGTTGATGTTATAGTTGATGTTATAGTTGTTATAGTTCATGTTATAGTTCATGTTATAGTTGATGTTATAGTTGATGTTATAGTTGTTTTTATAGTTCATGTTATAGTTCATGTTATAGTTGTTATAGTTGATGTTATAGTTGTTATAGTTGATGTTATAGTTGTTATAGTTCATGTTATAGTTCATGTTATAGTTGTTATAGTTGATGTTATAGTTGTTGTTATAGTTGATGTTATAGTTGATGTTATAGTTGTTATAGTTGATGTTATAGTTGTTTTTATAGTTCATGTTATAGTTCATGTTATAGTTGTTATAGTTGATGTTATAGTTGTTATAGTTGATGTTATAGTTGTTGTTATAGTTGATGTTATAGTTCAGAAGTGGGCTGAGGAGGACCAAACTGAATGACAGCCTATTCATTAACCCTTATAATAATGGTATTGTTCTTTTGGCTTTATTTGGGCTGCTACTAGACGATTTTACTCAGTTTAGAAATGGCCTACAGTAATAATGCGCTTGCCCCAGTAGTTTTAAATTACTGGCAATATTAAGACCTTTCGCCTCGATATTTCGTGCCACTTACCTGTAGATTGTATTGCCGTATTTAAACTATAATATGATAAACAAACTGACGTCTCATAGGAACTCCATAATCATTTAATTAATAGGCAACAACCAACCCTGAAAACCCTACAGTTCTCTGTGACAAAGCGAGGGATTAATCAATTGTTCATATTCCGCTGAGGCTATGTACTGAGATGCTGAGCTGAAAATTGGCCGTAATATACACATGTTTCATAGAAAGCACATCTAGGCACATAGATATAATTTAAGGGGGCCCACCTCGTGTTTTTCTCTCTCTCTCCCTCTCTATCTCCGAGTTGTATCCAATTTGGCCCCATTCAGTCTACTGTTTTATGACGTTTATCCCCATCCAGGTGTCGATGTTTTACTGGCGAGTGGTAGCGAGCCGGTATATATAATGTCTCCGGCGAAGCCGGATTTCTCCATACAATGCAGACTCGCTATCGCTCGCCAGGAAGAAATCGACACCTAGATTGAGATAAGCATCTCAAAACAGTAGGCTGAATCGGGCCGAATTGATACCAGCCAGGGGGGGTGACACCCCTTAAAGCAGGCACACAAAGCTCAATGTGATGAATTACAGAACACTGAAATACAAATGGAGGGTGGGGTGGGATAGCTCCGTAAATTTTCAGATAAGGAGTTAAAAATACACCAAGCTAAATATGGTAGTTATATATATATATATATATATATATATATATATACTGTATATATATATATATATATATGTTATGTTTTTGGGCGAGGTGAAATGACACAAACAATAGGCTAAATATGAAATTCACAACTAATGTCAAAACCCTCTCCAAAAAATATTCAGGTTCAAGGAAAATACTAGAATAAAAATTCTTAGTTTAATTAAATCAAGTATATAATGTCTGACATACGGAGCCCTGTATGTTTATTTAAGAGTTAGAATTAAGAGTTGAAGGAGTGACGAATTACCCAGGCGGCGAAGCAGACCAGCGAGCGAACCAGCGAGTGAGAAACCAGCTCGTCTGCATACCAGCAAACAAGCCTTCACACCTGCGTGCGTCATATGGGGACCCTGCAAACTACTTCGATGACCCGACGCTATGACGATGATCGACGCCAAGCGACACCATTGGACCACGCACCTGTTACGCAACTAGAGGAGCTGTGATTGGGGCGCGCACCATCCCCCGCCTCCTGATTCGTTCCTACACCATCATTGCATAGTATATAAGACCCGAGTAGTGGGCATTCAAATCAGTCTCATTTGGAGTTGGGAAGGTGAACTTGCAGCTGGAGGAAGACGGGGTGAAGTATTATAATGGGATTGTGACTGTCAGTCAGATTATATAAGTGTGTGTCAAGTGTGTTCGGTGTAAACACTTACGTTATGTTGGTTAGTGAGATATGTGATTGGGAATTAACGTTAACGCTACTATTATGTACTTAACCCGTGGAGCCCCGGCTAGATTTGTAATGTTTGCGCACCAGAACCCGGCCGGTTTTCAAAAAATTGTTTTATTCCAGAAACAATAGCGAATGGGTTAGGAATGAAGGAAAAACCACGAAAAACCGCTCAAAAAGCTTAAAAAATGGTCCTACAGAGCCCCCGAAAACGGATTTTATAAGAGTAAAAAATTGAAGGCAATTATCCCCAAAAAACAGGTTATTACGCGCTCGCGCGCACGCACGTGGACTTTGAGAGTTTTCAACCATCGGCACGGTTGCGTGGGATACGTACACAGTTCCCATACAAATCTGAGCCCTCTTGAGTGGCTACACCTGAGGTTACGGTCGGCGCAATTAGGGTGACGCGCCAGGCGCGTCTCTGGGGCTGTGCGTTACATACATCGCCGACGCGTCAGGCGCGTCGCTGGGGCTGTACGGGTTAACTATTTTAGTTGACTGACTTGTGGACTAAAGCAACTCTTTAAGTAATTGGGTTATGATAAAAGTAATACTATTGTTTTATATTAATACTTACGAGTTCTTTCATTTTCTTTTAATTAAGCTTACATTGCTGGTAAGAACAAGTACGGTGATACTATTGTTTCATATTAGTAATATCGCCTTAGACTAACATGGCTGTTTTAATGTTACTTCTAGTGATTTCCTAAGCTGAGGAAAATTATTTTAGCTTCAAAATATTATTTTTGCTTTTCATATTATTTGAGTGAGACCTGAATCGAATCCATGAAGCGATCCTGTAACTTAATTTACTCCTAATCAAACTTTAATGGTACGTGGTTAAGAAATACATTTATCTAATTATTAAATATATATCTAACTTTTTTTGTGACTTTGATATTAATCCTGATAATAATAATATAATATTATTAACGTAAGACAAGAACCAAGAATAATAACTACATTAAATATAAATAAAAGGACATAAGAAAACTAGCTATTCATTTCAAAAAGGGTAAGAGACAGAAATATTCTTACATTAATATTTATCTCTCAAGACTTGATATATAATTAATAGTCCTTCTTTAGATATAACTTATTCGGTTCATAACCATAGCCTACTAAGGTTCGGTTAAATAATAATTCTTTATAAATACTACATGACTTTAATTAGTTTCAGTATTTTTTCATAATTAAAGAGTATCAGTCAATAAAGGACACCAAGTCCTGAGTCCAAAAGGAAAGGAAGCAACAACAGGAAATAATTTTTAGATTTTACTTTCGTTTTGCCTTCAGCTGACTGATACCTTAATATATATCTCTGTGCTATCTAGATTCATCAAGTTAACCACTTGAGGATCAAGATACGTAACAGAAGAGTGGCGACCTTGCCAGGATTCGTTTCATACAGTTTCACTCAGTTTCATTACCGTTTCACTACTTAAAAATCAAATATTAATCATGCCTGATCTAATTAATGACTAGATGCTCGAGTTTTCATAGATTCAGGGGAACCCACAGCCCCTGATATTGACCGTCTGGTCAAAATCCGAACTGAAAGTGACTTGCCCTCACATCTCCAGTTAACTGTCTCAAACATGTCTAAAGTAGAGGTGGCTCAGACCATAAAAACCCACCTGTTCCCTGTAGATGGCGGGGAAGGTGACGGAGCAGTTGGTGGGATCCCGAGTAAACCTAGCCAACTTGATGAACAATTGCCACCTGGTTTTACCATTTATCAATTATTCGAACTAGAACAAACCAGAGCAAATATAGAACTAGCCAGAATAAAGACCGAACATTATGAATATCAATATCGTACGGCTCAACTAAATGTCAACACAAATGCTCCCTTAACCCGGGAACTGCAGGGAGACTCTTAAGAGTTCCCCCAGCGGACTGCGGGAAGACTCTTAACCCGTACAGCCCCAGCGACGCGTCTGACGCGTCGGCGATGTATGTAACGCACAGCCCCAGAGACGCGGCTGACGCGTCACCCAAATTGCGCCGACCGTAACCACAGGTGTAGCCACTCAAGAGGGCTCAGATTTGTATGGGAAAATGGTGTACGTAATCCCACGCAACCGTGCCGATGGTTGGAAAACTCTCAAAGTCCACGTGCAGTGCGCGGGGGGGGTGGTGGGGCGGGGTGGGGTTTGTGCAGTGACGCGCGCAATAACCTGTTTTTTTTGGGGTAATTGCCTTCAATTTTTTACTCTTGTAAAATACGTTTTCGGGGGCTCTGTAGG